>ML781981.1:2110905-2135004 GCA_009831015.1 Picea engelmannii | reverse complement strand
ATCAATAAATCATGCCTTTAACATTTAACTTGTAGTAATACATTTAACCAATAAATATACAATCACATAAATGAAACAGTGACACAATGATTTTTCATGAGGAAACCCAAAAGGGAAAAACCTCTTCTTCTTATGAATGAAAGACAAGCTCCAACTCCTCTTTACATTCATATTTTATATGAGATACAACCTAGATGAGGCTGCTACCTTTGTTTCTTCAACACCTACTAAATGGAAGATACAACTCCCAGATGTACAAGCACCAACTTGTACAAGAGACTTTTACAGTCTCCCCTTGCTCCTCCCTACCACCCTGAAATCATTCTCTATCACTAAGAACCTGCAAACCAACTTTTTATCTTCTCTGTCAAATATTAAGCATTCAAATCCTCTCTGCACAATTCATTCTTGACCAGACCACTTAGATTTATCAATCTATTTATGTGTCTTCCCTCCTCTGTCTTTTATTTTCCTCAAATTTTACAGAGCCATATATCTCCCATAATCCTCTCTTTTCTCTTCTTGCAACATTCACTTTATATATCTTCCTGTATCATTAGCGTGTACAATCGAACCCTCAGGCTTCAAAGATTTAGTTACAATAACTGAATAGATACCTTAGAGTGATCATTATTGGTCAATGCCTCAAGAAGAACAGTAGCCACACGATCAGTTTAAATATTTAACTAGCACCGTTCGATGATCATACATTTGTTTTGTCTCAGAATAGAATAACCCTCAAGCGCTTCAACAAGAAACTTGTGCTTAAACCATATTCCCATTGGCTATGAACACGGGCTTAACTAAAATGCATTTTTCATTTTGGCATTTCGGCGTTTTTTCTTTTCGGGTTTTTGAGACTCACAATAGTCCATTTCGGTATTTCAACTTTTAGCGTTTCGGCATTTCGGGGTTCGCTACTTCAAAGGTTAAAGTTCCTTTGATATTTGATTTACCGATCTACGAAACTCTGAAATGGAGTCTTTGTTGATGTGCCTGTTTCTGGATTTCAACGTTTCGCATTTTGCAACTTCGGGACTCATGTGATGAAGAGTCTCGACTCTTGACTCCTCCAACTCCCGGTATCCGAAACTCCGAAACGTCATGGTTTCGCATTTCATGATTTCATCATTCTTGTCGTGAGTTTCGTTGACACCTCAAACTCCCGGTATCTTGTGATGTGTGTCCCTTTCGTTATTTCGACATTCAGCGTTTCGGCACTTCGACGTTCCATGTTTTAGTGGCATTTTGGAATTTTCGCATTTCGACATTTCGCGAGTTGGAATGCTATCACATTTCCTTCCTTTGACTTTTGATTTCCCGATATCCACTTTTCTCCAATCGATGGTCCCACGGCCTTTTGTGATCATATGTTCTTGATCTCATCGGGACTTTGCGCTCCGATTGACGGCCCATAGCCTTTCGTGATTAGACGGTCCTGACCCCATCGGGACTTTTCATTTCGTGATTTCGCGTATCACGATGTTGAAGGTTGGAGCTCCTCCTTTGTTTGATTCCCGAATTCCGAAGGAACTCTCAGTGAACCACCGTGTAGCTTCAAGTTTGATATTAATGACAAAACCTGTGCAACAACCTATGCAAATTAACCAACACATATGTGGACCAAATTTCATCCCTATGTTCTCCTTAACTACTAATTTTCTTATAGGGGGGATTACTCTGTGACAAATTGGTAAAGTCATTTTCTTTTACATGGGAGAGGTACAAGGTTCAAATATTTATTCCCAAGGTGTTGATTAAAAAATGAAAGAAAAAAGAGGGATTTTTCATCACAGTTATGACACACATACATTGTATATACAATTGAGAACCTGAAAGAAAAATAAAGAGAGGTTGATGCAAAATTAAAAATTGTGTCAAGCTATTTGTGTATTTTGAAAGAAAAATAGGGTTTATGGTTTACAGGATGATTAATTGATGATGGAAACAAGTGTGTGTGTGTGTGTCAAATTTGAGTCCAGAAACCCTCCCATATCGTTAAGGCATATGAATAGTCTATCCATGTCAAATTTTATTGCATACATAAATAGTTTGGAAAAATTTCAACGTTGGCCCCATTCAAGGGTCACTGTTCCCCATGTCTAGTCATAGTACAATGTATTTTCATTGTTCCTTTTAAAATTTGTTCGACAGTACACACGTTCCTTCATATAGTACCACAAGCACATATTTTTATGGTGTTGATTAAACAATGAATGAAAAAAGAGGGATTTTTTTTATCAAAACTATGACACACATACATTGTATATACAATGGAGAACCTGAAATAAAAATTAAGAAAGGATGATGCAAACTTGAAACTTGTGTCAAGATATTTGTGTACTTTGAAATAAAAATAAGGTTTATGGTTTACATGATGATGAATTGATGATGGAAACAAGTGGGTGTGTGAGTGAAATTTGAGTCCAGAAAACCCTCTTGTATCGTTAAGGAATGCAAATAGTCTATCCATGTCAAATTTCAGTGCATACAGAAAAAATTTGAAAAACTTTCAACGTTGGCCCCATTCACAGGTCACTATTTCCCATGTCTAGTCATAGTACAATGTATTTTCATTGTTCCTTTTAAAATTAGTTCGACAATACACACTTTCCTGCATCTAGTATTGCAAGGACATATTTTTATTGTGTTGATTAAATAATGAAAGAAAAAAGAGGGATTTTTCATCACAACTATGACACACATACATTGTATGTAAAATGGAGAACTTGAAAGAAAAATGAATAAAGGATGATGCAAACTTAAAACTTGTGTCGAGTTATTTGTGTACTTTGAAAGAAAAATAGGGTTTATGGTTTACATGATGATGAATTGATGGTGGAAAAAAGTGGGTCTGTGAGTCAAATTTGAATCCAAAAACCTTCCCATGTCATTAAGGCACGTGAATAGTCTATCTATGTCAAATTTCATTACATACAGAAACAGTTCGAAAAAATTTCAACATTGGCCACATTCACAGGTCATTGTTTCCCATGTATAGTCATAGTACACTGTCTTTTCTTTGTTCCTTTTAAAATTCATTCGACAATACACATGTTCTCACATCTAGTATTGCAAGGACATATTTTTGTAGTTTTGATTAAACAATGAGCAAAAAAGGAGGGATTTTTCATGACAACTATTACATACATACACTGTATATACAATGGAGAACCTAAAAGAAAAATGAAGAAAGGTTGATGCAAACTTAAAACTTGCGTCAAGTTATTTGTGTACTTTGAAAGACAAATAGGGTTTATGGTTTACATGATGATAAACTGATGAAGGAAACAAGTGGGTGTGTGAGTCAAATTTGAGCCCATAAACCCTCCCATATCATTAAGGCATGAAAATAGTCTATCAATGTCAAATTTCAGTGCATATAGAAACAGTTTGAAAAAATTTCAACATTTGCCCCATTCACATGTCACTATTTCTAGTCATAATACAATGTCCTTTTTTTGTTCCTTTTAAAATTCGTTTGAAAGTACACACGTTCCCGCATCTAGTATGGAAAGGACATATTTTTATTGTGTTGATTAAACAATTGATGAAAAAAGATGGATTTTCATCCCAATGAAAAGTTCAAATGAAATGAGGCCGAGATCAGATACATAGAGTTGGTATGTGAGTCATATTCTAGTTTGGAAATGCATGTTCTTGTTTCCACATAACTCATGGGACAAAGTTTCATGTTTTCAAATAGTTTCAATGAATATTCTATAGAGATGAAAAACATGTTCATAGAAACCTCATTGATGCAATACTATGAAAACAATGATGACATATACGATTATTGTGGTATAAAAATGAATGAGCTTCTCTTGGTTTCAAGAATAATTTATCCTCTACTGAACAAGACCAACCATGTGAAGGTTGAAGCTCATATGGACCCTCCACTCCCCCTCACATCACTCTCAATTCCCCAATACCCAATCTATAAAATAGAAAATAATCGAAAGAAACATAGTAAGATTAATCATCCATAGAAACTACAAAAAAATATGTATAATCATCCTTATTTTGTATATTCTTCTTCATTGAACTCGACATATGTATCATCATCTGGTTTAGAAATGGTTTTGAAAGAATTGACAATATCATCATTGTCATCAATGTCATTTTCTATCATATTTTCATCGACATCATCATTAAGAACGACATTGTCTCCTACGCCTAGATCATGATCTTCTTCATCTATCGACCCTACATGATCTTTCGGCTCTGTCTAATCTAGCGAATCATCTTCTTCTTCAATATCATCTTCTTCCTATACATGAGTATACCTATGGACTTCCTATTGAATCATATATAACAACAAATGACCAATCCCTCTCACCTGGAACATTTGAGTAAAAGGCTTGTTCACATTGGCTTGGAAAAACATAGTGATCATATCCTCTTTCAAACATCGTTGTTTTAATCATCGAAAATCTATTGGCATGATGAATAATAGTTCTTTCCTCATCACATTCATGCATTTTTAACCTATACCATTTGATGTTGAACATAACTAATATGAAGGAATTAAAGTCACACTCAAGTATATCATTCAAATACCCATAGTATCTATTTTCATATTCTCAGGGATGTCTGTCACTCCTAGAGGAAAAATTAGTGACCTGGAATACTGCACTTATCCCACTATCATAAGTTTTCCTGGTTTTATCCAAATGTTTGATGTGAAATTTACGACCATTGCACAACATAGCCTTGTGGTGTTTCAACTGCAATATGCCAGATATGTAAAAGATGCATTATCAATTAATAAATTAACATATAATTTATATAAATTGGAAAGTATCTAAAAAAGACAGTACACATGTAGTCACATTAATATAATATAAAATAACTGAATAAAATGTGTGAATTTTCTTTCATGTCCATCTTTCAAACCATATACAAAATCAATTTCCCTTTGCGTAACATTGGCATCTTCGTTATGACGAGCTTCTCTAACCAATTTAGAAAGTCATTTCCATGATAACCTATTTCCATGATGTTGTTTACATATTTCAATCCATACATTCATCCAGTCAAGATTGTTTGCAATGTATGCAGTGCAACCCAATCTTATGCAACTGAATTAAAAAATCATAATTCACCAATATTAAATATTAGTTATAATGTCCATGGTAAATATTAATAATTTATGAAATAACATATATTAATATATTAATGAGTATGATCATATACATAAAAAATGAAAAAATTATGTGTATTAATTATAGAAATATCCACAATTATTAATATATTACCTCTCATGTTTTTCATTCTAACTTTCCCCAACAAGTGTTTCTGATCTTCAAATTTTTTGATGGAGTTCACACCCCAAATGCAATCCACTGCATGCATTGTTGGCACTGCTAATTTAGGAATATATTGACTAATATACACCATGGATTGACATACCATATATCCCTCCACCATATAACCCTCAGGACGTTCTCTTTGTCTAACCAAATCCTTCAATGATTTCAAATGTCTCTCTCCACCATCCACATTGACCTTGTGTGTACAGGTCCACAAATTTCAATCTCATCAACTTCATGTATGAGGTAGTGTTCTTGTGCATTGAAAAATGTTGGAGGTATATACTTTTGAATTTCACACATTAGTCGAGGAATTTCTCTCTTCCAATACTTTATATCATCTTCATGGATTTCTGTCAATGACAACCATCTACATGAGATCATGACACAAGAATATAACATGTTTCAACATAACATAATATAATATATTACATTACAAGTAAAAAACATGTCATTAAGTACAACAAAAAATTGAAAGAACATTTTTCATACAAATCACAACTACTTACCTCATGTATTTTCCAAGATCATATATAATTTGTTTGACATTGTTGTCAAAGTCATTTGGGAGAGATAGCGATAGAACATATTGTAACAAAAAAAATGAATCGTTATTTGTTTCAACCAAAGTAGAAAAAAAAGAAAACTTAAAAGATGCATAAGGCCAATATATATAAATATGAATACCAAAATTATTACCTTAATGAAGGTATGCCAATCATGTGTTTTTACCCCACCAAATTCACCTTTCTTCGTTAAGATATTATTTATGTTTGAAGAAAAACCCATGGGAAATTTAATTATTTGAATGAAATATTTTAGATCATTGCTTTGTTTCTCTGTTAATAACCATGTAAGCTTATTTTGGTCTAGTCCATCTCTATTTGATCATATCACACTTCGAATTACATGAGCATCTTCCTGAATGTCAGTACAAATTTTGACAATTTTTTCTTTATCCCTCCTACCATCTATGATTCTCCATAACGTTTCTGTCACATTCTTCCCGATATGCATTGTATTAAAGAATGAGATATTTTTATCTCCTCATAGTAGGGAAACCTCATGAATTGATTGGGATAACATTTAATTCCTCATGGAATCCCATTATTAATACCTTCATGATGGCAGCCTTCATGAAGCGTAAAATAAATCGCAAAAATAATTATCAAATACGGTAAAATAAATTCAATGATTAAAATAAACATTCAATACATTACATGATATACGATACATAAATAAATTGTGTACCTTGATGATTTCTATTATATTCCAACCTCCATAGATGAGGTGTCAATCTTTGTGGTTTTAAACCAGTCTCTTCTTTCCCATTGAAAATATGTTTTTCAGTAGTACGATACCTATGGTTCTTAGAGAGGAGGTGCCTATACTCATCAAACACCACCTTTCCTAAAATTTTTGAATGGCGATACTTTATCTTAGGACCACAAAATGGACATGCAAATTTACCCTTTGTCTGAAGAATTGCAATAGATGGATTAATGTCAATTATACTATGCGATTATTTAAAAATTAAACATGCAACATGATATGTTTAAAAAATTATATAGTATTAAGGAGAAATAGAATGCTACATACCACAAAAATGTGTTAGTTCTGGGGCATCATGAATTGTCCATAAAATTATTCCACGAAATTTAAATTTCTTCTCCCTGATTGGTTTACAGATGTCATACATAGTGATGTCATCCCATAACTTTATTAGCTCTTTGATAAGAGGCTCAATATATGCATTCATATATTTAACCTGGTACTTACCTAATTTTTTGAAACTACACATAATTACTATAACCATGATATGTATATATATAAGTAAATAAATAAACAAAAGATATTATGGAAAAAACAAAACAAATGAAAATTTAAATTCAAAAAATTAATGTAAAAAAATACCCGGAACAATCATTGTCAACATTATGTGCTCCCTCTTTATTGAAATCTAAGGAGGAATGTTATTATTCATAACAAAAGTAGGCCACACTGAGTAAATATACCTAATCTCTCCAAATGGATTAACACCGTCAGCTGCCAATGAAATCCTAACATTACGAGGTTCATCTTTGAAATATTCCATTTTTTCCTAAATTTCCCTAAATGCATAACCATCGACAGGAATTCAAAGAACACCATCTCCACTTTTGTTACATGCATGGTAATCCATAAACTTTTCTATGTTTTCACACTTGAACAAACGCTGCAAACGTGGAATTATGGGAATGTGACGAAGAACCTTTCGAGGCACCCTTTTTGTTACTTGATCGGTTCAATATCTACAGATAAGACATTGCGGGCATTCTGTTTTCGAAGAATGTTGTCGATAATATATAATATAATCATTAGGACATGCATCCATAGTTTGATAATCCATTCCAATTTCTTTCATAATGGCATGCAAATCTCGATATGTGCAAGGTAAAATATTTGACGATGGTAACAAAAATTCACCTAACAATATACAACATAAAAAATAACTAGTTAATGTAAAGAATATTAATCATAAAAGTTGCATTCTTATTTTACACATTAATTAACACTAAAAACAAAAACAAAAAAATCAACATTTATGTATAATATGAGATAAAACATATTACATATTACAAGTGTTTGACAAATTATTCATAACCTTTAAGTTCATTAACAACAATGTAGAGGAGATAAGATTTGATATTGAAACTTCATCAAGTCTTTTATTTTCCTTTTCTAATAGAAGTTCATCATAAATACCATCACTGTCCCCATCCTCATCTGACTGAGCAAACAAATCTTCGATCATTTGATTTTTCCCATCATCTTCTTCCATGGGATCATTAACTTTATTTGTCCCATCATATTCTTCCATGATATCCTCATTTTCTTGATCATGTTCCTCATCTTGTACAATATCATTTCTACTAGTACTACTTGGTGCAATATTCTCCAGAAAGTTAGAGGGAAACTCTAACTTTATAATTACAAACAATCTTGCAAAATTAGTGTGTACTATAACAAATATTCAAACAATATATATACATATATATAATTTTATATAAAATTGACAATATAAAAATAGATAATGAATATACAGCTAATTACCATGAGATGATATTCATTTGATCCCCCATCAATGTGCCCATATTTCCTACAATGTTTTGTAGCTGTTGCTATTAAAATTCTTATGGGACATGTAAGGAAACATTTTTTGAAAGGGAAATAACATCTACCATCACCCTTTTCACACGCTTTACTTTTTTTCCCACCTCTAATATTCTGCGACATTCTTCCGCACAAAAATACCCTTTCTGAACCATCGTTGTTATAGCAAGTAGATTGTCCCAACATCTCTAATTTGAAAAATATTTATAGTTTTTTTTTCATCGCAAGAGTGAGGAAAGTTGACCAATTCAACGTGTACTTTGTCAATCAGTGTAATGATAATGTTGAATTTGTAAAATAGTGTAACGATTATCATTGAATCGTCGCTCTTGCAATGATAGCCAAAGGTCGTCACAAGAGAGACAAGAATACACTATCTTCATGTTCGTCTCTCTTGTGATGTAGATATGGTTTTGTCACTCTTATGACGATATAAAAAGGTTTTGTCGAAAGAGAGACAAAATCGGGCTCGATTTATAAAAAACATTTCAAAATTCAACTCTTTATCTTCAATTTCTCTACGAAAGGTTACTTTCGTTGCAAGTAGTCGTCACTAAATTTTCAATATGTTGTAGTGAATATTCCAGTTGGAGACTAATCAAAACAAATCCACCACTATTGTATCTATTGGTGTTTCCAAAAGGCCAACTGAAGCTGAGTAGGAACTCAGTTTCTCCCTAGTTATTCCCTTTGTTAACATGTTTGTAGGATTTTGGCTAGTATGTATCTTTTCCAACTTCAGTTGTCCATATTCCAAGATGGATCATATGAAATGGTACCTGAGTTGTATATGCTTAGTATTATAATTGAAGGATGATTTCTTTGAAAGATGAATGGTACTCTCGCTGTCACAATACAAACTATTATTCTCCTGCTTCTTCCCAATTCCTTCATAAACATCTATAACCAAATCATCTCTTCGCTAGCCTCTATAGAAGTAACATACTTTGGTTTCCTTGTTGAAAGAGGAACTACCTTTTGTGGTTTTTAAATCCAACTTATTCTTGTTCCTCCTACAGTAAAAACATACCCTATGGTGCTCCTCCTGTTATATTTATCACTTGCCATATCCGAACAACATATCCCTATAGAACAATGTTTGAACCTCCAAAACATAATGCATGAGTAGTAGTACCTCTCAAATACCTGACAATCCACTTCACTTCCTCCCAATGTTATTTACCTGGATTGTTCATATACATTCTCACAACTCTCATTGCATGTGTAATATATGTTCTTGTGCAAACCATCGCATACATCAAGATGCCAACTGCTAATGAATAAGGGACCTTGGACATGCATTCTATCTCATTTTATGTCTTGGGACACATTTCTTTAGTAATTTGAAACAGTTTTCCAAAGGTTTACTAACTGGTTTTGCATTCTGCATTATAAACCTCTCCAACACCTTATCTATGTACTCACCCTGAGACAATGTCAATTTGTGAATTTTCTTTTATCTTGTTATTCTCATACCAAGGATTTTCTTTGCAGCACCCAAATCCTTCATAAAAAATGAATTAGCTAATTTATTCTTGAACACATTTATATCCCGCATATTAGACCCCGCAACAAGCATGCCATCTACATACAATAGAAATATAATTTATAGCTTCCATTTTTTATCCTTTTAAAATAAACACAGTGATCAGAATGACATATACTATAACCTTGTTCTGTAATAAACCTATCAAACTTCAAGCACCACTACCTTGGAGCTTTATTTAGGCCATACAATCTCTTCTTCAACCTGCATACCAAATTCTCCTTCCCTTTGACCTCATACCCATGTGGCTGCTGCATATAAAACGCTTCCTCCAAATCCCCATGGAGAAAAGTTGTGTTTACATCTAACTGTTGAAGATGAAAATATTCTACTACCACAAGACTTAAAATATCCCTAAATGAAGTCATTTTAAAAACAGGAGAAAATATTTCATAAAAATCTATACCTTTCTTTTGTGCAAACTACTTTACAACAAGTATATCCTTGTACCACTTTTATCCTCCATCTTCATCCTTCAACCTGTAAACCCATTTATTCTCCAATGCTCGTTTTCCTTCATGAAACTGGACCAAGTCCCAAGTCTGGTTATTTACCAAGGAATCCATTTCCTCTTTCATGCCTTGCTCCCACTTTATTTTAGTGTCTACCAACATTTCCTCTTCATAACTTTTTGGTTCACTAGAATCAATCAACAATAAATAATACAATGAAGGAGAGTATGGTTCAAGGGGTCTACTTAACCTCGTAGATATTCTAACAACACTTGCAGGAGTTTGAGGTACTTGTTGCTCCTATTTTTGTACATTTTGATTTTCTGGTACCATTGAAATTTCTTTTTCAGTGATGTTATCAAGCATTGTGTATTCCGATTTTTATTATTCTTGTTTCCTTTCATGAAATTGACCTTTATACATGACCTTATCATTGTATATGAAATATCTACTCCTAAATATTTTTTGATTTTCATAACCCCATAAGATATAACCAATATCATTAACACCACATCCAATAAAGGTACACCTATTGAAGTTTACTTCAATCTTTGTTCTATTTTTTTTTATCAATATGGACAAATGCTTCACTATCGAAAGTATTCATAAATGAATAGTTTACCTTTTTACCTGTCCATTCCTTCTCCGGAATGCCACCATCCAAAGAGCATGAAGGTGCTATGTTTATTAATTAAACAACATTATCTACAACATCTACCCAGAATTGTAAGGACAAACGAACATGTAATATCATATTCCTTGCATTCTCCATGATTGTCCTATTCATCCTTTCTGACACACCATTTTCTTGTGGTGTTCCTAGAATTGTTTTCTCTCTATGAATCCAATGGTATGAAAAGTAATCATCAAACTCCTTGCTGCAATATTCAACTCCATTTTCTGATCTAAGACACTTCAACCTTTTTCATGTCTCATTCTCAACCAAAGATTTCCATTTCTTGGAAGTATCAAAAACATCAAAGTTTTGTCGAATGTAATAAACCCAAGTTTTTCTATTTGCATCATCAGTAAAAGTAACATAATAATGAGAGCCATCGGGAGATGATACTTGATTTGGTCCCCATACATCTGAAAGCACAAGCTCTAACCTTTCACTTTTCTTTTATTTTCCAACTCTTAGAAATTTGACTCTCTTATGTTTTCCATAAACACAGTGCTCACATAAATCCAAATCAATTTGTTTAAGATCTGGCAACAAATTTGTTTTGTGAAGTATCTTCATCTACTTCTCACTCATGTTTCAAAGCCTATGATGCCACCGTGTTGTATCCAATCTTGTAGAAGCTAAAGTGTTAGAAGAATCAATATTGCCAGTACATAAATACAATGTACCTACCTTATCTCCTTTTTCTATCACCAGTGATCCTTTGGTGACCTTCCACACCTTATCTGTAAATATAGATATACAACCTTCACTTGAAAAACTGCATGTTTAATTTACATTTTTCCTTAGATATGGAACATGTCTTACCTCTTTCAACAACCATTGGTTTCCATTCCTTTTCTTTATTTTTACCTTTCTCATTCCAACAATTTTGCATGGTGCATCATCACCCAAATGAACCTGCCCAAAATCACCTTGAACATAATCTAGAAAATGTTTCCTATGGGGTGTGTCATGAAATGAAGCCACTGATTCTAATACCCAAGACTCAGAAATATTATCCACCAAAGGAATCAAATCATCTTGTAACACATCACCGGTTACATTTGCTTCATAATTTTTCTCCTGATGTCCATCTCTTTGTTTCTTTGGAACTCTACAGTCTTTCTTCAGATGTTCTTTCTTCCTGCAATTCCATCACTCTATCTTTCTCAGTCTGGATTTGGATCTTCCCTTCCTAGAGTTCCCACGGTTCCTTGATCCATTTCCTTTATCCTTTTGTCTTCAACTATTCTATATAGTCAATGCATTACCTAATGTATCACCTATGATTTTCTGTCACATTTCCTCTCTAAGGATATCACCAATAATATCATCAAATTTCAGAGTGTTTGAACAAGAGATAGAGTTACTTACAACCATTACCAAGTCATTCCAACTTTCTGGCAATGAGCACAAGATTAGAAGAGCCCTGACCTCAACATCAAAGTCCATTTTATAGAACTTATCTTATTAGTAACCATATTAAATTCATTTAAATGATCTGCAATAGAACCACCTTATAACATTTTCACATTCAATAATATCTTCATTAGAAATACCTTATTGGATGATGAGGGTTTTTCATACAGTTTATCCAATGCATCCATCAACTCCTTCATTGTCTTATCTTTTGAAATATTTAAATCCATTGACGCTGCCAGGCTCAGCTGTATCGTTCTTAGTGCCTTTCTGTCAAGAACCTTCCATTCTTCATCATTCATGGTCATCAACTTCCTTTTTATTTCACCCAATGGTAGGAATATATCTTTCTGATATAAATAATCTTCCATTTGCATATTCCATAACTGGTTTTTTTGGCCGTTAAATTTCTTGATCCTAAACTTTCCATCTTCCGCCATTGATCCCGCTCGAACCAGGAGCCCTCTTTTCCTCTTAGTTGCCTTTCGATTTGATACCAACTGTTAGAAAAACAATATCGTAGAGAAATAAAATAAAATAAATGCAGAAATAAAACATAGAAGATACGCAATACAATAGAGACATGGATATACGTGGTTCACCCAGTGTGGGCAATGTCCACTAGAGAATTTTCTAGGTCCTTCATTTTTATTATCTAGAAAAATGAAGGGATACAAACTAAAACACATCCATTGTAACTTTGTCTTATTTCTCTCACAATATCCTCTCTCAGAATACACTATTCCTGATAATACAAAACCACAATACAATTCCCTCATAAAAGAGGGTTTTATTCTAGGGAAAAAAAACATAACATAACTCTACTGTTAGATATGTGATTTAATGATGAATGATCAAGATTGACTATGAAATTACAATAGACATTTATAAGGAACTGTTTCCTTTGGGGGATTATCCCATGAACCCCCACTAGCCCCTAGACCCCCCATCTGAGGAATGATCCCCCCAGATCCCGCAGGGGGGGCAATCCCCCCTGCAACAACATTGCATGGAGGGGTGTAAAATGTTATGGGGTGTACAATCTTCATTGAGTATAAACATGGATGAAAACATAGACCTCTAAATCAGGAAGCTAATCAGGCTCCACAAACAACAATTTCTTCCATGTTAGAAAATTTAGGGTTGTCGTCATCTTCAATCACAATTGGTTGGGGGTCTTTTAATAATGGTTTAAAAAGAGCAATGGAATTCAGTCTCAAATGATTTTTAATTCTGGTTTTCCTATTGGCCTTGCTGGGAATTCCAATACCTAGAGTCCCTTTCCTTTTCTTTCCTTTATTAGCCTCAAGGAACTCCTTGAGTAAGGTTTCCATAGGGATAAACTCTTCCTTAAAGATTTCTGGACTGTGCTACTTTTCTTTCGTTTTCCCTCTCATTTTGGGGAATTTACCCTGCTTTTTGGTGGGAGTTGCCTATGTATATTCAACATTTCTGGGTGATATTGGACTCTATGAAATATCTTGTTCTTGTGGATGCATACCATTGTTGTAGGAAAATCTCCCCGCGGACAGGTATATCTCCTCTTGAGAGCTAGACTCTTAACTCTTAAGATAGAAGGTGCTTAACATGGAAATTGACTTCCTTTTAGATCTAGATAAACTAATGTGTCAGGAGGAAAGAGAAAAGAAGTACCTTTTTACCAGTGTTTGTCCCTGCACAGTCCGAGTTGAGCTCCAATCTTAAACTCCTCTATAAGCCCTATAGACAAACAAAACTACAAACAACTTCCTACTCTACTAACATTAGCTTGAAATAGATCTATCTATTAGAGACAAATTCATGTGAGATCAAACACATACTTGAAAGAAATAGGCCAACCATATTATATTAATGAGAACAACAATGAAGAAAACTTACAACCATGGATGTGAGTGTAGCAACTTCATCAAGTTCCCCTTGTCCAAACCCTTGCTTAAATAGTCCACACACATAATGTTGATGTTCCAGATGGCATCTTCCTCACGAGATCATAAGTTATATGCTTCACAATTCTTTCCATCTCCCTTCAATACCACTCATGAGATCATAAGTTTGGTATAATTCTCAATCTCCATTCCCCCTCCTCCATAGAAATCCCTCATTATATAAGATTTGGAGACTTAACCACCATGGAGAGAATCTCTCATCAGATCCACTAAGAAAGGGATCTCTAAGATATTTAGGGAGAAAATATCTCTTAAGGATTTTGGGGAGGAAATATCTCTTAAGGATTTTAAGGAGGAAATATTTCAACCATCCATGAGATCCTCCACCTTCCCTAAAAGATAAGAAACCAAATGTGAGGTGGATCCTCACACTTAATTACTTTCTTTTTCATGAATATTAATAATAATTCATGTGCACTTGATTCTCTCACTTAATCAATTTCTTTTCCATGAATATTAATAATAATTCATGTGTACTTAGTATTTCTTTGCCTTCATGTAATATATCCCTCCTCCACATTGACTAGGGATTGTGACATAGGTTATTCCATGGTGTCAAGGTGTATGTGACACTTATATGACACTTTAAAACACATAGGTTGAAGTACCTAGGTGTACAAATTTCATGTGTAACAGAATTCCCCCTAAAGTGTGAGGTTAGAAGAGAGAATGATGGCCGAAACACTTTACAAATCTTTAAAGCAAGAGTGTGGACTCAGAGAACCTGATAGAAGCTGCACACAAACATCCAACAAATATTATGACATCCTTCAAACCCAAGGCAGACATACCTATGCTTGGGTGATCAAGACTTGCAAGATATGGCCGCCATAAAATAGACTGCAGATCCATAATTGTATTGATAAAAAGTATAGCCATCGAAAATACACTGTGGATCTATACTCCCATGTCCTTAACAGATTGTAGCCACAAAGAATACACAGTGGATCTACGAGATGACAAGACATAGACACGACCAATACAAAGTGGATCTATGTAACAATATATGTGTCATTGTTCAAAAGAAACTCCTACGCAACCTGGGCAAAGTACATATCAGAGTGATCACTCAACCCAGGGTCTTCTTACTGGTCCCGATGTTGTACGAATCTAACCATGTGAATAGATGTCCTGATGTTGAACATGGAAGAAACCACTTGATTACTGGTCAATTATGTAAACCATTAACAAGCACGAGGGAAATCACCATTGATGTAAATGATTCCCAACGTACCCTATTACATTCCAAAGAATGTGAATGGATGAGCTGAAGTCGACCATCCGTGGAATCATTCGATCATAGGTCAATGATGTAAACCCACTGTCGAATGTGAGGAGGCTTGCCATTGAGGCATGTAGGTCCCAAAGTACTAATTGGTTTCTAAGTCTAGTCCTGGATAATGTGTTGAAGTCGACAGAAATAGACTCATCGAAGGAGGGCCTTGATGTATCCCCCATCAATGACACAAAACGGACACATAGATGTAATTGGTATATCAAATGAACATGGACTGACACTAGTATTGAGAAAAGATATTTGTGATGGTTGACTCTCGATGTGGATACTTCCCTTGAACACTGAGGCACAACAACAGAAACATGGCAAAAACCAAAACACGATGATGTAATGGATACTGTGACTTATTTCGGGTGACCCAAAGGAGTAAGAAAAACTCAGAGGATTGGTTCAGTGCAGAGGTTCAACGGATTAAGATGTGCACAAAGACAAAGTGTCGTGTTCAAGGGCAACTCTAAGAGTTGTTGGTAATGTTCTCAAAATCTGCTTGACTTGCTTCTTTCAATTTTTTCCCCCATCCAGATAGACAAGTACCTCTTTTTAATTTAACGAGCTCGAGGAGGGTAACACATGCTCAATATAAATTACCTTCGGTAAGTTCCTCTTCCTTTTTTTAACGAAATGGAAGAAGTAAGGGTTTGGTCCCGTATGGGCCTATCAATGTTTATTTAACGAGTCCAAAGATAGAAAACTCGAAGGTTTTTCAGGATTATAGAGTCTGGAAAAACACTTAAAAGACAACTCTCTCAGTTCCTTTTTCGTAAAGTAGTATGATGAGACCGAAAAAGAGATAAACTATCTCTCAACAGATGTTTTCTTCAAATAATTTAACGAGTGTGAAGAGAACAAGTTCGCTTGACAATCTTTTCATGTTTAGAGAGTCTAAAAAGAACTTAAAGATGACTCCAATGTTGTCCTTTTTCGTAATGTTAGTCTCGCGAGGCCGAAAAAGAGATAAATTATCACTCGAAAGACACCCTTTAAAACCTTTTAACAATTAGGAAAGGAAGCAATATCACTCGACGATGTTTTCATGTTTAGAGAGTCTGAAAAGAGCTTAAAGGAGACTCCAGGGGGTTCCTTTTTCGTGTATCCATACAGGTCCAAAAAAGAGATAAAATTTTACCCGGATGCATTCTCATGTATTTACGAGCACGAGAAAGAACAAAGACTAAGCTCGGGATGCCCCCAACTTGAAAGCTAGTGGCTTAACTCCAGAATGATCATCAAAGGCTGGAGACATGACCTCCAAGCTTCAATTCATTCACCGACTTTGAGTTTGTCACCAATTTCTCTAGTAGATGAGAAAAAAGAAGAAGGGTGGATGAAAAGAAGGTTCAAGAGAGGTGACTGTTTCATTTTTTAACGAGCTTGACACAGGAAAAGAACTATGCTCAGGGCCTCTATTTCATTTTTAACGAGCTTTCCACAGAGAAGAGAAACTATGCTCGTAGCTTCTTCTTGATCATGGATTCCAAGAGGATAATTATCTGGAAGGACACCATGTCAAGGGACAAAACTCGGTCATGGATTCCAAGAGATCTTCATTGGATGGAAGATAATCACTCTGGAAGGAACACATGTCGAGGGCCATGACAGGGGTAAGGAGATCAGGCTCCAATAGCCCTATCGAAGAAATCACCATGTCAACTACTAGATCTAAATCATCAGAAGTTGAATTCATTGGAGACAATGCCACATAATTGAGATGTGGCAGGGGCGATACTGTCTGCATATAAGAACAATTTATGGAGGTAATCCCGTCAGGACCAATGAATGAAAGTTGATTAATAGTCACAATTCTTCCATCGTGAGGGAAAGATATCACATGAAAAAGAGTGGAAACAATAGCTTTCATGGAATAGACATAATCCTACCCAAGGAGTAAAGAGAAATACAAGGTGTCTCGGACTACCATGACATCAATAAAGACAATTTTCCCTCCCAAAGTTACGGGAAACTGAGGGAGGGTCCCTAAAGGTTGACTAGTTCTTCTGTTAAAAGCTAACAGATTCTGTGTAACCGGTGCAAGCTGTGGACAACCCAAAGCGTACCAAGCAACAGAAGACAAAATACTAACAGACGCACCTTCATCTATCAGCGTTTGAGGAACATCCCGACCACAAACTTGTATTGTAATTTGGAAAGGAATGTGAGAGGGAAGACGAGGTCTAGTTAGTGCACCCCAATAAAAAAGGATGGCCTCATTACTTGGAGGGGGTTTCATGGGAGAAGGAGGAATGCCCCCCAGCACGGTAGATTTTGTATCAACGAGAAAAACATGGGCAATATCGGGTTTACTCTCTAGAGGGAGAGTAGGATCGACCGATGATTGGATCGAATCGACCGCAAATGCACTCTTCAAAGGAAGAGTGGGATTGATTGATGATGGAATTGGATCAACCACTTTGGCACTCTTCAAATGAAGGGTGGGACTGACTGAGGAAGGGAATGGATCAGCCACTTTGGCACTCGTCAAAGGAGGAGTGGGATCGACCGATGATAGAACTGTATCGACCACTTGGGTTTCATTTTCCAAGGGGAGAATGGGGTCGACGGGTGGAAACGGATCGACCACTTTGGAGTCACTCGCTAACGGGAGAGTGGGATCGACCGAGGATAAAAACGGATCGACCACTTGGGTTACACTCTTTTGATGAAGAGTGGGGTTGATCAATGACAGAACTGGATTAGCTACTTGGGTTTGTGGTTCAATCCAGGAGGAAACTAGATTGACCATCTGATCAACCGGACTGACCGGAGATGGAACCGGATTGACCAGTCCATCAACTAATGATGGGTTGGGGGAAAGCTTACAATAACCTTTTGGAAGTTGAAGTTTTTACAAAAGAGAAGAAGTCTCGTCCATGGAAGGACAAAGGTGAGAGTAATGATGACCTTTGCATAACATGCAAGGGAACTTGACAGTTTTATTCTTCTTACCAACCTTAACATCACTAGTTGACGGGGTATCATTGGCATGTCCGGGCCGATGATGTGGAGGACCACATTTCTAAGACCTTGATAAGACCAGGGCAATCCCTCAGAAAGTGGTGACCCTTACAAAGACTGCAAGGGAATTTGGGTTTCAGATTCTTCATTTTAATCTTGTTGACCTCATCAACACTCCCAGTACTATTAATGGTAATTGGTTGCATAGAGCCAATATCTGATGTTGTTGGGGCCTTGGTCCTTTTCAGGATTTTCTTCTTCTTCTCTTTCCGTTTCTTCTTCTTCTGATCAACCTGGATACTTGCTTTAGAGCTTTCACTAGGCGAAGAAGGAGAAATGGAAGGAGACTTGATGGACGAAGAAGGCGCAAAGTCGACACGAGGTTGATGTGTGGGTGGTGTAATGACATCTAAAGTGTTAGGTGCAGTTGAAACATTGGGAGGATTCAGGATCACCAGAGTGGGGAACAACCAAACTGGTAATCCGATGGTGAGTCCTGGAAGACTCAGTGTGCCAATGTATGGAGGACCAAAGTTTCCAAACAAAGGAAAGGTATAAGGTTCCCCAGGAGAAGGGGTTCCTCCATTGGTACTCTCGGGATTCGATGCCATTAATACTAACTTGACCTAAGGTCCACTAAGTAAAACAAACAACACATGTTATGAATCTGAGAAGCAATCAATCAAACAAACCTTCCTACGATGAAACCACTAGTTGGTGATGAAATCCAACGTCGTGAGATCAAAATAGGAAGGGGCGGGAATAGAGCGGGTGGATCAGTTATGTTGTCGACCTGCTTAACTGACTTACGCCTTGGTGAAAGCTTCCATGCAGTAATTGCAGATTTACCCTCCAAGGAGCCCGAGTGAGTTTGACCAACATCTGTTCCAGGTACAATTATATTTCCCTTCACCGTCACCTTGTGTGGGACCCTTAAGATTATGGCTACTAAGGTCACCAATTTGTAGTTAGCCCCTGGGCAAGTACAGTCAACAGTCCAGTTGGAATGTATGGGCAGGATAACAAGTCCAAAATCAACCCGAGAGGCTCCCACACATAATCGTGGGTATACCTTCAAGTGACCCCCAATATACGATCCGACCACTACAAACAGTTGAACCACAGAGGGATAATCTCCGTAATTCGCCCGAATGTGACCTCGTGCGTAACCCCTGTGTGAGAGGGGGATCCCAGAAAGCCTATATGACAATTGGATTTCACTCTCCCTACCGCAAGATACTAAGTTTGTTTGATAGCTTTGGAAAGTTATCCTTTCAACCTATTCCAAAGCCCTACACCTTAAACTAATGTAGGTTTGCTAACAAAGATGTAAAAAGTCTGATAAATTTTAGTTTAGCGCTTGATTTTTAAGGTTGTTGTTACTCAAAAGGAAAATGGCATGGACAATATGGTGTTTTGACCAACTCAAAAGTTATGCAAATGGATTAATATGCAATCTTTTCATTTCAATGAAAACTATGCTACGAGAAGGAGAAAACATTCATTATTTTAGATGCACAATGTCCAAAAAATGCCCAAAAACATGCAATTCCGCTACTTCAAATGTAAGCTAGTTTCACTACCTAAAATCAAGAATGCATATATTTTCTTTGTTTGATTATGATGTATACATAAATTAAAAACAAAACCTTCATTTCTCCATTACTTTCAATCAGGAGAAAGAGTCATATACAGATGCAAAAGACACGAAGAAAAAGACTACAAACAAAGCACGCACTCAAGGTAGTGAGAACTGAAAGAAAAAAAAAGAAGAAGCTTGGTCTAACAAGAAATCAATAAAGGATCCTAAAACCAACAAGCATCCAAGGAGTGCAATAAAATGCAGAGAAGAATCCAAAAAGAGATAGGGAGAAAGAGAAAATACCCAAATTGTCCTGACAAAACAAGCAGCTAGAAAGAGCAATTTTCACATTTTTGAAAAGGGTTTCAAGCTCCAATCAAGACAATAGGGAGTGATAATAATAAAAAACCAATCCAAAGAACTTCACAAACCATTCACAAAGACTGGGTAAAGATTTCCACAAAACAAGTTGCAAAAAACTAATGAGAAAAAGGCAGAAAAACCCCAAGAAGGAGGCTGGCGCTCCCCCAAAAGGGTACACAAAGTGTTATAATGCTCTATATAAGGCCTTTAGGGAGTTCTTGTGCTCTGATATCAAGGGTAGGGGGGCACCAGGCTTCCCAGAAGCTCAGAAAAAGAGCCAAAAAATTGCAAAACATTCACCCAGAATGCATAAAAATTGGTGAAAATGTGAGTGAAGATGGGAGAAGGCTAATGGATCATAAAAAAACAGAAAAAGTGATATGAAAGGTGGTAAAAGGGCAGGGAAAATCCAAGGAAATACAATATGATTCCTTCCCCAATGGAGTCACCAATTTCTGTTGTAGGAAAATCTCACTGCGGACAGGTAGATCTCCTCTTGAGAGCTAGACTCTTAACTCTTAAGACAGAAGGTGCTTGACATGGACACTGACTTTCTTTTAGATCTAGATAAACTAATCTGTCAGGAGGAAGGAGAAAATAAGTACCTTTTTACTGGTGTTTTTCCCAGCACAGTCCGAGTTGAGCTCCAATCTTAAAATCCTCGATAAGCCCTATAGACAAACAAAAGTACAAACAACTTCCTACTCTACTGAGATTAGCTCGAAATAGATCTATCTATTAGAGAAAAATTCATGTGAGATCAAGCACAGACTTGAAAGAAGTAGGCCAAGCATATTATATTAATGAGAACAACAATGAAGAAAACTTACAACCATGGATGTGAGTGCAACAGCTTCATCAAGTTCCCCTTGTCCAAACCCTTGCTTAAACAGTCCACGCACATAATGTTGATGTTCCAGATGGCATCTTCCTCATGAGATCATAAGTTATATGCTTCACAATTTTTTCCATATCCCTTCAATACCACTCATGAGATCATAAGTTTGGTATAATTCTCAATCTCCATTCCTCCTCCTCCATGGAAATCCCTCATTATATAAGATTTGGAGACTTAACCACCATGGAGAGAATCTCTCATTAGATCCACTAAGAAAGGGATCTCTAAGTTATTTAGGGAGAAAATATCTCTTAAGGATTTTGTATAGGAAATATCTCTTAAGTATTTTAAGGAGGAAATATTTCAACCATCCATGAGATCCTCCACCTTCCCTAAAAAATAGGAAACCAAATATGAGGTGGATCCTCACACTTAATTACTTTATTTTCCATGAATTAATAATAATAATTCATGTGCACTTGATTCTCTCACTTAATCAATTTCTTTTCCATGAATATTAATAATAATTCATGTTTACTTAGTATTTATTTGCCTTCATGTAATATATCCCTCCTCCACATTGACTAGGGATTGTGACATAGGTTATTCCATGGTGTCAAGGTGTATGCGACACTTATACAACACTTTACGACACTTAGGGTGAAGTACCTAGGTGTGTAAATTTCATGTGTAACAACCATAACACATGTTACCTTCATTTTCCCTTAATTTTGTAGTGGAGGACCTTAGTTGTATTTGAGGGATTTCCTCTTTCATTAGGGTTGCTGACATGTTTTCACTTGATGGGGTACCCTTGGTTTTGGGGGCCTTTTCCTTGTTTTTTGGTTGTTGTAATTTATTCTATGATATATTCATGTGAAACCTTATATTCTGTATCATATTGATTTATTTTATCCTCAATCTGTGTATCAGACTGTTATTCTTGCTCTTATAAACCCACAAATTGCATAAAATAATCCCAAGGCATTTCAATTTCATCTAGTATGAAGAGCACTAGGATTTTTATCAAACACTGATGATACAAGCTTCTGTCGGTAGACTCAGGATGGACATGAAACCTTCTGGCCATTTTAGTGAGTCTTTTGAGACATCAGGTAATGTGTTAAAGATGGAGAACATGGGAAGACAAAAGGATAGAGGAAAGGGCTCAGGTATCCGTGGGAATTCTAGGAAGGGAAGATCCAAATCCAGAATGGGAAAGATAGAATGATGGAATTTGGGGAATAAAGGAAATCTGAATAAATACTGCATAGCTCCAAAGAAGCAAAGAGATAGACAACAGGAGAAAAATTAGGAATCAAATGTAACATGTGATGTGATACACAATGATTTGATTCTTTCTGTAGATAATATTTCTGAGTCTTTGGTAGCATATTCAGGGGCTTCATTTCATGCCACACCCCATAGGAAACATTTTCTAGATTATGTTCAAGATGATTTTGGACAGGTTCATTTGGGTGATGATGCACCATGCAAAATTTTTGGAATGGGAAAGGTAAAAATAAAGGAAAGGAATGGAAACTAGTAGTTGTTGAAAGAGGTAGGACGTGTTCCATATCTAAGGAAAAATCAAATTTCAATAGGACAGTTGGAAAGTGAAGGTTGTATATCCATATTTACAGATAAGGAGTGGAAGTCCACCAAAGGATCAAATTGACGATTAGTCCTGACGATGAATCCCAATTTGGACTCAAAATGTCAATGAAAAAATAACACCAACTGTGGATTCTCCGGCAAATAACTTCGAAACTCCTCACCATGGAAATATGAAAACAGTAAGGTGTGGAAGGTCACCAAAGGATCACTGGTGATAGAAAAATGAGAGAAGGTAGATACATTGTATTTATGTACTGGTAATACTGACTCTTCTATCTCTTTAGATTTTATAGGAGTGGATATAGAACTGTGGCATCATAAGCTTGGACACATGTGTGAGAAGGTGATGTAGATACTTCACAAAATAAATTTGTTTCTAGATATTAAACAAATTGATTTGGATTTCTGTGAGCATTGTGTTTATGGAAAAGAGAAGAGAGTCGGATTTCTCAGAGTCAGAAAAGAAAAGAAGAGTGAAAGGTTAGATCTTGTGCATACAAATGTATGGGGACTAGATCAAGTATCATCTCTTGGTGGCTTTCATTATTATGTTACTTTTATTTATGATGAAATTAGAAAAACTTGGTTTTATCGCATTCGACAAAAATATGATGCTTTTGATACTTTTAATAAATGGAAATATTTCGTTGAGAATGAGACAGGAAAAAGGTTGAAGTTTATCGGATTAGACAATGGAGTTGAATATTGCAGCAATGAGTTTGATGATTATTTTTCATACCATGGTATTCATAGTGAGAAGACAGTTCCAAGAACACCACAAGAAAATGTTGTGTCAGAGAGGATGAACATGACTGTTCGTGCTCGAATCGTCGCCTGGTGAGCAAGAATGGGAGCACTAGCATGCCCTGTTGGGCTCAGCAAGGCAGAACAGGTTTGCTGTGGATCAAAATGGGTTAACAGTGAATAGAAAACAAAACGAAATAAAATCTACCTA
>ML781981.1:2096697-2110805 GCA_009831015.1 Picea engelmannii | reverse complement strand
GCGCATCGTGCGCTTAAAGCGCGCACAACACGTTCTTATCCCGCGCATACGCGCGCACCTTATGATGTGAAGTGTCTTTCAATTTTTGTATAGTATTTGACCCTTCTGGAATGCTATGACTAGTGCCATGAATGACTTCATTGCTGTTTTGATGATGTAGAGTTCTTGTCGCTATGTGCAGATGATGTGGAGTTCTTGTCGCCATGTGCAGACGAAATTTCAGTGCTAACAATGACAATCATGGAGCATGCAAGGAGTATGTGATTGCATGCTCATTTTCCCTTACAGTTCTGGGCAGATGTTGTAGATATTGTTGTTTTTTTAATAAACAAAGGACCTTCAAGCTCTTTGGATGGTGGAATTCCATAGGAGACATGGACAGGTAAAAAGGTAAAATATTATTTTTTGAAGACTTTCGGTTGTGAAGAATTTGTCAATATTGATAAAGAAAATAGAACAAAGCTTGAGGAAAAATCCAATAAGTGTACCTTTATTGGATACGGTGTTAATGATTTTGGTTATCTCTTATGGGATTATGAAAATAAAAAAATCATTAGGAGTATATATGTCATATTAAATGATAATTTCATGTACAAATATTAGTTGTAGGGAAAGAAACAAGAAGAAAAAAAACCATAATACATAGTGGTTGAGATCACTAAAAAAGAAATTCCAAAGGTACCATCAAATCAAAATGTACAACAACAGGAGAAATAGGTACCTCAAACTCTTAAAAGATTTGTTATAAGATCTACCAGGTTAATTAGACCCTATGGAAAATACTCTCCTTCATTGTATTATTAATTGTTGACTGATTCTGGTGAACTAGAATGTTATGAAGAGACAATGCAGGTAGACACTAAAAACAAGTGGAAGCAAGGCATGAAATATGTAATGGATTCCCTAGTAAATAACTAGACTTGGGTTTTGGTTCAGTTTCCTGCAAGAAAAACATAATTGCAGATTAAATGGGTTTACAAGTTGAAGGCAGAAGATGGAGGCAAAAAGAAACACAAGGCTAGACTTGTTGTAAAGGGGTTTGCACAAAAGAAAGGTATATATTTAGATAAAATATTTTATCCTATTGTTAAAATGACTTCAATTAGGAATATTTGAAGTCTTGTGGAAACATAATATTTACATCTTGAACAATTAGATGTAAAAACAACTTTTCTCCATGGGGATTTGGAGGAAGAGATTTATATGTAGCAACCAAAGGGGTATGAGGTCAAAGGGAAGGAAAATTTTGTATGCAGTTTGAATAAGAGCTTGTATGGCCTAAATAAAGATCCATGGTAGTGGTATTTGAAGTTTGAAAGGTTTATGACAGAACAAGGATATAGTAGATGTCATTTTGATCACTGTGTTTATTTTAAAAGGATAGACAATGGAAGCTATATTATCTTTCTATTATATGTAGATGACATGTTTGTTGCAGGGTCTACTATGAATGATATAAATGTTCTCAAGAAGAACTTAGCTAATTCATTTGAAATGAAGGATTTGGGTGCTGCAAAGAAAATCCTTTGTATGAGAATAGAAAGATACAGGAAAAATCACAAATTGACATTGTCTCACGGTGAGTACATAGAGAAGGTGTTGGAGAGGTTTAGAATGCATAATGAAAAAATATTTAGTACACCTTTGGCCATCCATTTAAAATTAAATAAGTAAATGTTTCCAAAGACATAGGAGGAGATAGAATACATTCCCATGGTCCCTTATTGATCAACAATTGGCATCTTAATTTATGTGATGGTTTGCACAAGACCAGATATTGAACATGCAGTGGGAGTTGTGAGCAGGTATATGAAAAATCCAGGTAAAGAACATTGGGAGGCAGTAAAGTGGATTCTCAGGTATTTGAGAGGTACTTATTCTCATGCATTATGTTTTTGAGGTTCGTACACTATTCTATAGGGATATGTTGATTCAAATATGTTAGGTGATAAATATAGAAGGAGGAGAACCACAGGGTATGTTTTCACTATAGGTGGAACAACGCTAAGTTGGATTTTGAAACTGAAAAAGTTTGTTTCACTTTCAATAATAGAATCATAGTATGTTGTTGCTATAGAGGCTAGTAAAGAAATGATTTGGTTACAAAGGTTTATGGAAGAATTGGGAAAGAAGTAGGAGAATAGCAGGTTTTATTGTGACAATGAGAGTGCAATTCATCTTACAATGAACTCAATATTCCATTCAAAGACTAAGCATATACAACTCAGGTATCATTTCATATGCTCCATCTTGGAAGATGGACATTTAAAGTTAGAAAACATACATATTAGCCAAAATCCTGTAGACATGTTAACAAAGGGAGTAACCAGGGAGAAAATGATTTCCTGCTCACTTTTAGTTGGTATTCAAGAATGAAGGTGAAGATGATAAATTTTCAAGGTCTAAGAAGGATCATAGTCCAAAAAAAACAACGGTGGAGTTGTTGAGATCAGTCTCCAAGTGGGAGATTGTTGGTTGTGGAGACTAATTATCTTCCTAATTCATAGGTCTTTGTGTTTTTCCATGTTTATACCCCATGAAGACTATACACCCCCGAATATTGTACAACCCTAAATGTGGGGGGGTTTCCAGGGGGTCCTTCCCCCCCTGCGGAGTCTAGGGGGCTCATCCCCCTAGCTGGGGGGACCGGGGGCAAGCGCCCCCCTGAAGAAGAAATTGCCTTGTAAATGTATATTGTAATTTCATAGTAAATCTGGACCATTGATTATAAGGTCGCAGATCTAATGGTAGAATTTATGTTAAGGGTTTCTTCTCTAGAAGGCATCCCTCTTTTATGAAGGAAATGTATTGCGACTATGCATCATTGTTAATATTGTATTATGAGAGAGGGGACTCTAAGAGAAAGAAGAGGAACTTACAATGGGTGTGTTGTAGGTTGTATCCCTTCATTTGTTGGATAATAAAATGGAAGTACCTAGCAATTTCTCTGGTTGACGTAGCCCACACTGGGTGAACCGCGTATATCTGTGTATCTATTGTATTGTGTATATTATGTGTTTTATTTCCTCATTTTTTTTTTTATTTCTCCATGATCCTATTTTTATAACATGCGCCATCACAACACTTTTAAAATATATAAATTTATTTTTTAATGTTAAAACAATTAAAACAACGTATTTTACCATGTTTCCAAGAACATGCATGTTCTTGCAATTAGTATTTTTTGAACTAAAAAGACCTTGTAAACCTATTATAATCTCAGTAAATTATTCCAAGATGACAATATGTTGTTAATCCAAATCAACAGATGCAACAATATTTCAAGAAAATAATTAAATGGTGCAAAAATAATAGAAGGGTAAAACAACTCAAGCTGACTCATAAACCATGGAGAAGGGACTGAAGAAAAAATTAGGCTGAAGAGGATGTATAGTCTAATGAAGGGGAATAGAATGGATGTATAACTAAGTACCAACATTGGCTCCAACCGAGGATAAAACTTCCTTGTGAGGTGCTAATAAAAGTAGGTTTGATGCCTTACCTCTCAAAACTTCTTCTCCCACTTGTTGTAACGTATCTTAGCTTTTGTATGCCAACCATACTCTCTGTCTTTATTCAATTTGAAACTTAAAACTGTAGCTACACCCCAGTGCCTTTGTTGGGATATAGATTCTTTATTCAAACGACTATCAAACTAAAATGAAAAAAAAAAAAAAACTATGGTACATGATGGACCACTCTTGGTCCTTTAAATGAAATAATGTTTCAAGAAGAGCCCATTAATTGGGCCTCCAAATATCTAGGTATCATATATGTTTTTCAATATAAATGTATTATGATCCAGAACCTTGACCACTTTGAATGGACCAAACCAAAGATTGTCAAACTTACCATTCTTAGGCTTTTCCTCCCTCCTAGCATCCCACCTCAAGAATAGGTCTCCTTCTTGAAAGGTTTCCTTTTTGGTTTTCCTGTCAAAGGAAGCCTTGACCTTACTCTAATATGCATTAGTTCTTTGATTTAATGCTTCTATCTTTTGTTGTACTTCAATGTTATGATAAATTCTTCTCTGGATGTCATTGGGTTCGTCAACCTCTTCTTGTATAAACTTTTAAACTGGTAGGCAAAGGTGAGTAGGAAATACAACATCGACCCTGTATGATAGCTAGAATGGTGAGGTTCCCAATGATTCTTGGTGTTGATTTTTTCATCCTACAAGGCATATGTAAGCTTAGAGTCCCAAGACTTTTTGTTTTCATCCAACAATGTCTTAATGATTGTGATGAGATTTTTGTTTGATTATTCAACCAACTTGTTTCCCTGTGGGTAATAGGGTGTAGAGTGTGTTAGGAAAATTTTGTAACTCCCACAGAAGTCAATCATGGTCCTGGACTTGAATTCTTGTGCATTTTTTGTTACTAACTTCGTGGGGCAGCCAAACCTGGAAAATATATTTTTTTCCAAGAAATTAATGATCACCTTGTTAGTAGCATATCTTGTGGGTATTGTTGTAATACACTTAGTGAAATAGTCAGTGGCAGTGAGAATCCATTTGTGTTTTCCACTGGAGGATGGGTTTATATCACCTATAAATTCTAGTCCCCATTAATGAAAGGGGCCACTGGAAGTAATGAGATATAGGGGCAGTGAAATCAATTTATATTCTCCAATGAATTTCTGACATTCTTCACAATATTTCACTGTGGAAAACACATTAGAGAAGATGGTGGGCCAGTAGTATCCCACCCTCAGGATATTAAGGGTTGTAGCCTTCCAATGTTGGTTTCCTCAACACACCCCTCTATGAATATATGTTATGACCTGTTTAGACTCATCCTCATCGAAACATTTTAGAAAAATCCCAACAGGATCTCTCCAATACAAATTCTGGTTTACGATGCTGGATTTTACAGATTTCAATTTCAGAGACCTAAACTTTGATTTTTCTATTTTAGGTGGATATTCTAGGTGATGCAAAAAATACACAACATCTTTATACTAGGATGAAAAAGAGTAATGCTCAAATAATTGCATTTTTTCCTTTGCATCTTGCATCATGAAGGAATCTGATTGGGAGAAAGTATGTTGTAATTCCAGTGCTTTACAATTTGAATATGATAATAATTTTTCAATTCTTTTCCACTTAATCAACTTGGTGGGATTTATGTGCAGGTCATACTCTAACAATTTTAAAATCCACATGTCCCTCTTCCCTTCACTGTCTGGTTGCACAAGAATTTCATTCACATTACTGCTAGGAACATAGGCTATTATGCTAGACTACATAACATACACTCTGAAGTCTTTCAAAGATTTGACCAATGCACATGCCTTCTTATCCAATATATCATATTTTATTTCAGCATCTTGGAGCACTTTATTTAAGAAGGAAATATGTTTTTCATTCCCTTCTTCATTCTTTTGCAGCAATAGTTTCCTCAGAGGAAAAGGAGAAAATGAGGGATTCCTTGGAATAGTCTAGACAAACCAACACATGGGCTTCAACCAAATCCTTCTTAATCTCCTGAAAGGACAATTTGGCCACTTGTGACCATTTGATATCAACATCTTTCTTAAGCATGTTAGTAATAGATTTTATGATTTCAACAAAATTTGGCACAAAGCATCTTAAAAAAATTATCTTGCCTATAAAACATTGAATATCCTTCTGATTCCTAGGGATGTCAATTTTTTGGATAAAATCAACTCTCTCTAGGTCTATTTTATTCCCCCTCTGTTAATATAATGTGGCCTAGGAGTTTTCCTTCAAACATAACAAAATGGGACTTTTTGGGATTCAAAGAGATTCCATACCTTCTGCATTTTTGAAAAAAATTCTCTAGGTGTTGTAGATGCTCATCATTTAGAGAATATTGTGATGCCATCTAGGTATATTATCATGAACTTGTCCCTTTCACCCATGAATGCAATGTCCATGACCCTTTGGAAAGTGGCCCCTATATTCATCAGACCAAAGGGAATTTTTTCATACATCAATGTGCCCCATGGGATGGTGAAGTTTGTTTTCTCTTTGTCTTCTTCAAGCACTATTATCTGGTTATAACCTGAATATCCATCCATCATGGATATTCTGTGGGAACCTACTACCCTTTAAAATATGTTCCATCTTGGGAAAACGATAGTTGTCTTTTAGAGAGCAGCTTTCTAGGTTTTTGAAGTCAACACACACGTGTAATTCCCTATTTTTCTTCCTAGTAGGAATCTGGTTGGATACATAATCTGAATACCTCAAGGGAACAATGATTTTGGCATCAAGTGTTCGTTTCAATCCTTTCTCAATAATAGATATTAGCATTGGATTGAATTGCCTAATTTTATGTCTGAATGGCTTTGAGCCTTCGTTCAGAGGGCTCTTGTGTTGAATAATGTCAGTATCAAAGGTATTCAATTCCTCATACGACCATGAAAAAATATCAAAAAACTATTTCATTAGGCTAGCACACCTTCTTGTTTGTTCCTTTGGTAGTTCCTTGGACATTTTGACTACATTGGGATTTACAGTTGTCCCAATGTTGCAGTCCCTTACTTCTTGTTCCTTATTTTTCATGGAATCTTTCCTTGAGACATCATTGTTGTCAAAAAACCTGTCCAGTGGCACTAAAAACCTTGGGATATGGTTTGTCTTGAGTTCCACAATGTTGTGGCCAACTACCTTGTTCAGAAAATGAGATGTTTGTTGATTTCTTGTTTCATCTCCCTTAGCTTCTTGATCAACGGAGATATCTAAGAACTCTTCAATGGTTTGGAGGAATCTTTTGATCTCCACATCATCACTAAAGACCTTCCAATGATTGAAATTGTTTGTTATGGTTGTCCTATATCTGATCTCCACCTCATACTTGACATTTGGACCAATAGGAGGTTTAAAAGTGTTAGTATCCAAGGATAAAGAATCTACCCTCTGATTAGCCTCTCTAGGAACAAACGAAATATTAAATTCTAGAAAGGAATTTTCCACCAAATCCCACACCTCATTTCTATATTGTTTTAGCCTTTGTTGATTTGCTTCATAAATGTCTTTGAATTGGTTGAAAATCAGCTTAGAATCAACAAAGATTGCCAATTTATCAATGTCCATGTCTTTAGCAGCCCTCAATCCCAACACCAATGCTTCATATTCTACTATGTTGTTAGTTGTTTCAAATTCCATCTTATCTGAGAGTATAATCACCTCCTTTGAAGGGGAAATGAGGACTATACCAGCCTAGAACCCTCCTTTCAAGATGAGCCATCAAAATACATCTTCCATACCTCATCCCCTTGATATATCGGTGGTTTCTTTCTTCATTTGTTGACTGATATTTCTGGTGCATCATCATTTATATAAAAAATAGATGACTCGATTTCATCCTCAACAACATAAATCAGATGGTTTCCCCGATTTTGATGATCACTGACAATATATGCCAATATGAACTCCCTGTATAGTCTCCTGTATTCCCCTCCAAATACATGAATGGTTTCATATGTGAGATCCATCTGAAGGGATCCTCCAACTTTCTTGGCCCATGTCATGGAAAAAATCATACCAAAATTGGGGGGAATTTCAATTACGACAATATCCATCACTACACTTTTCATGGGTAGTTGAGACAAAGAAACCACCATATATTTAATCACTCCCAATCAATTTATCTTTTTAGAATAAAATGAGTAAATATCCTGGTAGGGCTTGGTGATCTCCATCCCTAGCTCCTTCATTACAAATTTAGGCATGACATTACGGGAGGCCCTTGAATCCATTAAACAATTCTGTAATATTTTTTCATGGAAATTCAAGGATATATAAAAGGGTGGAGAAGCATCATACCCATATTCAATGTGTGGGCCCACAGTAATGGAAGGGTTTTCATCCTGTAAGCTAATTACATCATATTTCACGGAAGAAGCAGGTGGATCCTAGACATTCATAATGGAGTTCTTGAATGGCTCATTTTTCAAAAAAATTGTTAAAGGTACATGGATATTTATTTTTCTCAACTCATGCTCTATGCTAAAAGGGATTGGTTTTCTATAATATTCTTTTACTTCAGGGGCAGTAGGATTAGATGGGATGGGCTGATTAGCTTTGTTTGTTGTGCCTTGTTTGGGAGGAAGATCTGATTTTTTGTTCTGAGCAAGGGCAGTTTCTTTGGGAGCCCCTAGTCTAGGCCTCAAGTCATACATATTTTGGGTCTGACTTTGAAAAATTTCCTCCTCCTTCACCTCATCATCGAACTATCTTGACAAATGTGATATTTCATAATCCTATTGTGTTAGGTGACTAGGATAAAGATTAGTTTCATTGGATAGTACCACAACATCATCTGCAACATGACTCTCCACATCCATTTCTTCAATTTCATTGTTCTATAAAGGAGGTACAACCTTTTGATCCTCAACATTTCTCCTCTCTCTCTGCATCACTTGGGGAACATTATTTTGTCTTCTAAATTGGTTTTTGTTTCTTTTTCCAACATCCTAATATGGACTATTTGGATTTTTGGTTTCCCATTTTAACTTGGATATCTATGATGTTAAATCTTTCAAGGTTCTGGTCATCTCTTGCAACTTTGGATTAGATTATGTTGGGTTGGAAGAGGAAGGAACTCTTCACTCTGTTTATTTTAATATCTATTTGATGTGTTCTTTAGTTTCTTTAATTCTAGGATATTGGATTCACCTTTAATAGTTTCCTCTTTCATGGAAAACAAAGTGGTGGATCTTCTCTCCCTCAACAGAAGAGAGAATTATGCATCAAAGGCATTTGGAAATGTGATATTTTTTGAGGATTTAGTTGGCTTGATCTCATCAAGGATATTTTTATACATTTTGTTGAACTTCTTTGTGAAATATGATATAGACTCTCCACTCTTCCTTCTTAAATCCCCAAACTAAGTTATGCAATACAAATAGTCTCTCCTATCCCCCCATTATTTTATAAAATCCTCATCCAATTCCTGACTTACTATAATAGAAGCATGGGTCAAGCCATGAAACCACTTCCTTACCTCCCCATATAGACTCTTCACAAACAACCTCATAGATACATTTTCATGTTCAATGTTGAAGTTGTCTAAAAAACTATAAAATGACACCAAATGTTCCTCAATAGTTACTTCCCCCTCACCATTGTACCTTGGTAGATACTTCATGTAGTGACCTATGGGGAAGGAATTCAAGTTATGGGGTAGCACCAAAGGTTCATACCTAGTCGTAATGATGGAATCCATCCTAATGACAACCATGTTTGGGATAAATGGATTATGAGGATTTGATCTTGGATCCTTTCCTGGGAGTAAGAATTTCTTAATAGGTTTGCATTCAGTGGAGTCACCAGGTTAAAAACGGAAGTCACTTTTGTGCCTAATCTTTGTTCACCTTCAAAGATCATATTTGATCATTGTATTTTTCCCATGGAAAGATATTTTTTTACTTTGTTACCCAACAATGATGCAAGAAGATGTTGGTCCTAAATCTTGCACCTGAATGCTAAAGGGAAGATATAGGCCACCTCATGTTTGGAATGGTTGGTTTTTTTGATAAGTTGGTTTTGTTGGTCAACTAAAGGATGTGTTTTCAAAGATGGTAATTTGGTTGGACATGAAACACAATGTAAATGTAGGTTCTCCTTAGCTAATGGTATAGATATTGATGGGTAGTTGGGAATATGAAAAGACAGGCATAGAAAACAACAACAAGCAATGAAATGAATTACTTGCTATGTGAGAACTAATACTTAAAATGATATTTTAAGACCTAGAAAAATATCTAGATACAAATCATCCAAGAGGTTTCCAAACAACTGATCTTTTTACTAAAACAATGGTTGTATAATAAGTCACATAATTAGCAAAAAGATGAATTAGGATAATATCTGAAACAAAAATGAAATGTACATTACACACATCATAAACTTGCATCAAAGATAAGATTAAAACATATACATATTAGAGTAAGAAAACACAATTGTCATCAATATATATTCATCGGGTAGAAATATTTACAATCACATGAGTAGGTCCAGCTAATTCTGATACTTGAATCTTTTCACTCAAAACTGGACCCTTCCACAATAAAAAAATTTCTTATTTACCATTGTTGTAGAGGATTTCGACCATTCTCAAAACTGAAGCTTAACTCTGCATAATAACTAAATGGCTAGACTAACATTCCTTCACTAAAACATAGATACACCTCTTTAACTTCACTGCATGTAATGGAATTATCATTCATGACACATTTTAACTTAATCTTAACAAAAATGTGGCTCATATCACACAAAAATGACCACTTATTCCTTTGACACTAATGTCTCGAACTTAGAATAACAAGACATATACAATTGAAAAATAATTATACTGTCTAAAGTGGAGTGAAACAACCCTTAACAAAATGATTATGACAGATGAGAATGACAGGAAGTGTGCATTGGTACCAACTTTCATTCCAGTTGGAGACTAGTTGGGAGATAGATTACTTAGCTGGAAACATCCTCAGATTCCTCCTTCTTAACAATAGCATTCCACTTCATATGATCTCCCTCAATAAGAAGCATGTCATATGCTGTTTTGTTTGCAATTTCTGGTACTTTTTCTCCAGCTTGGAATGTTTATTTTCCAATTCTTGATTCTGTTGTTGCAAAGTTTGAACTTGCAGCTTTAATGTTTGCACTTCGTGGTTGTCCTTTGTAGCTTCACCAGCCTCTTCTTTTGGTTTGACTAGGACTTATTTTTTTCCTTTCTCTTTCAACCTCTTCCCTTCATCCATGATAGATTTTTTGTCATCAACCAACATTCTGTTTTTCCTAGAACTCATTTCATACCTATGTATTATTTCAAGTCCTTTTTTCTGTGATTCCTTCATATGCCCATGTGCTTCTGTTATGCTGGCCTTAATTTCAGATTTGATTTCCTCTGGATATTGCATGGAGGGTACCCGTACATTTGGGGAGATGTCATCATATTCATGCTCAGTATCTAGGCCAAAGTCCCCTACATCTTATTGTAAGCTTGAATTTGCGGGGTACTCTGTTTTGAAAGATGCAAATTGCACTCCTAAAGATTCACCCTTGCAAAACTTCAATCCTCCTCTATCCCCTGTCATTTTATTTAGTGTATGAACAACCATTTATTCCATGTTAGAAAATTTAGGTCTATCATCATCTTCAATCACAATTGGTTGGGGGTCTTTTAATGACAGTTTAAAAAGAGCCTTGGAATTCAATATTAGTTGATTTATAATTCTAGTTTTCTTGTTGGGATTTCTCGGCATTCCAGGGCCTTGAGTTCCTTTCCTTTTCCTAATTTTATTATCCTTAGAGAACTCCTTGAGTAAGGTTTCCACAGGGATAAAATCGGCCTTAAATATTTCTATATTGTGCATCTTTTCTTTCATTTTCCATCTCATTTTTGGCAATTTACTCTATTTTATGGTGGGAGCTACCTATGTGTCTTCAACATTTCTGGGTGACATTGGATTCTATGAAATATATTTTTCTTGTTGGTACATACCATAACACTTTTTACCTTAATTTTCTCTTCATTTTGTAGTGGAGGACCTCAACTGCATTCGAGGGATTTCCTCTTTCAATAGGGTTGTTGACCTCTTTTCACTTGATGGGGTACCCTTGGTTTTGGGGGAATTTTCCTTGTTTGTTGGTTGTTGTAATAACTTCGATGAACTACCAAATTTAGGGGAAACCTTATCTTCTATATCATCTTGATTTCTTTTATCCCCAATTTGTGTATCAGGTTGTTGTTCTTTCTCTTGTAAGCCCACAAATTGCAAAAAGTAATCCCAAGACATTTCAATTTCATCTACTGTGAAGAGCAATAGGATTCTAATCAAAACTTGATGATAAAATATTCTATTGGAATACTTGGGATGGACCTGAACCATTCTTTCCATTTTAGTGAGTCTTTTGAGAAAATAAAAGGATAAATTTAACTCTTTATCCCGACTAAGTTGCATGAAAAAATGAAGGTGGTGACAATGTATACTCGTGAATTGGCCCTCACTTGTGATCTATATATGGACAACTGTGAGAGGATATTTCCATTCTTATTTTATCCATGCAACAGGAATCCCCTGGCTCGAGTCATGGTTTTGGTGCTCTCTCACAAAAAAATTGTTATAGAGTTTCGGGTTTATCTTACCATTTTTAAACCACCTTTCCCCACAGAATGGGAGAACGCATGTTGCCCCGATAAAAGATTATGTAACATGAATACAAGTGTCCCCAAGCTGGGTTTAAAACCCATCATATATCTGTGCAAATTTCATGGCTACACCTGTGTGCTATCCCTTGAATGAGGAGATGAAGTATTATCACTCTACCTTGAAAAACAAGTCTCTAAGTTCTGGGATAAATTTGAACATCTCGAGCCCCTGTGGCTCGAGTCTGTTCAACTACCATCAGTCTCGGGGTGATACCATGTTGCACCAATCACCTGAGTGATGATCTAATCCTGAATCTTAATTCACTGAGACTGCAAACAACGTGTTGATCGTGAACTTTATTTTGATGAAGTTGCACCTGTAACTATAATTCCCCACAACCTTTGTGATGATGAAAATTGTAGGTGAAGTTTGCATGATTATAAAACGAAGGGAATGATGATGAACTAAGAAATAAATTTCTTTTACCAGAGTGCTCATGAGAATGCATGTTCCCACATAACACCTTTTAAATATTTAAATTTATATTTGAACGTTAAAACAATTAAAACAACGCGGTTTTACCATGTTTGCAAGAACAAGCCTATTCTTACAATCAATGTTTTTTGAACTAAAAAGTCCCTGCAAACCTGTTATAAGCTCAGTAAAGTATTTTAATACCCCAAGACCAAGCCCGAGTTGAATTATAAACATTTTTTATAGTCTTGTGATCCAGGTGATTATAAGTCAGGTGGCTTATGTGATTATTAGGCCGAAGAGCCTAGACGTTAAAGGCCAGTTGGCCTTTTTTTGTATATGTAAATAATCTTACCATTAATATAATACATTTCTGCATGTATACCAACCAAGATGAAATAATATGGGGGAATAAACTCTACTAGGAAGGGAAAAGGATGGATAAAATCCTAGGAAAGGGGATATGCTAAAGGGTTTATCTCCAAGGGAATATTATAATATTATTCCTAAAATAATAAGTTATGGATAACTCTCATTTTATCCTAAGTTCCTATGTGAAGGGCCATGTGTCATCCAGGGCGCATGCAATTATAAGTGGGGAAAATCAGTTCATTGGGGTCCACTCCCCATTCTTTCCATTGATTATTAACCAATATTCCATTAATTCACTCGAGACCTCCCTCATTCGACCTTGGAATCCATCGCACACTTCTGAAGCTATACATTGTGCCTTCATTGTCACAGATAGAAAACCCATACTGTACCCAAGCCAATACAGTCCCTTAATTGATTTTTGTTGTTGTGTTCACCTGAGCCTATACCTGGTTGACTTAAGAGTTGGATTGAAGAGGTGGGTTGTCAGGATCGTGGGATGAAGAGTCAGGTTGTCATGCCGATGAGAAACTCCCTCCAGGTGAAAGAATTTATGAGGAATTGATTTCCTGAGGAAGCCCAACTGTGACTACAGATCTCTAAGACTTCCTGTTTGGCCTGTTGCTGAAGCCCTAGAAGGGAAGTGGGGCAGGCAAAGGACTATTGAGAAGAGAAGGGGCATACTTCCTGGGGTGGGACATGCATGTGGGAAATGAGAGGTTGTAGGTTTTTATGTTGAGTTGGTACCTGTAATGAAATCCTTATTGTTGACTATGTAACCTCAACCTAGATAGGAATCCCTTTACCCAGGTGGAGTTTATTCCCAACTCGGAGGTGACCCACTGCTAAGATATTTGAGCAACATGGTCTAAGGCTGGGAGGTTTGTGGAAGGTATGAACATAGTTGGTGGTCTTCTCTAAAATATAAGTATCAATTGTGTGGCTATTTACTTGTTGTGTATTTATACATGTGTATTTTCTTATGAGTTTTGTCAGTGTATGCTGCATGTATACCTTTACTATTTTTACTCATACTTCTATATAATTGCAGTATATATTGTATGTTTATATCTATATCTATATCTATATCTATATCTATATCTATATCTATATCTATATCTATATCTATATCTATCTAT
>ML781981.1:2082755-2096581 GCA_009831015.1 Picea engelmannii | reverse complement strand
TGGGATGTTATAATTTGGTATCAGAGCTCTAGTTTCCAACAATGAGCCTGGATGGGCCGTGTAAGTTGAAATTGTAGCGAAATTCCACAGAGAATTGAAGTTACAGAGTGTTAGGAAGGATCTTAGGGAACACCTTGACTATGTTCATAATCTCAGGAGGTTTAATGGTTCGATAAATCCAACAGAGGAAGGAAACCACAACAATCGTGGTTTTCCTCCACAAATTTTAAATTTGGGCCATTTGATCTTTTTGGGAGATGACAGATCCCTCAAAGTCCTCAAATTTGGAGAATTAACGTAGTTGTTAACCCCTCAAGTCCTCCAGACTTCGTTTCTTCAACATTTTAAAAGTTTTTACACATGATTTTGGTTACTTTGGTGATGTCTTAACAGTGATGCATTCAGGCTCCCAACCAAGACTTTTTACTTGAGAAAAGTGGCTCCTGTCTTCTTCCAAAAAACATATTTTTAAGATGAGTTCACAGGCTGCCTATGGTCTAGGGTGCGAGAATACCTCATTCTCATAGGCCACCCACACATAGGGTGCAAACTTCTCGCAGTATGCTCCATATATAAGGTGTGAACCTGTTTTTAAGCTTGGAAAGGAGAAGAGGTCTCGAGGGTTCTAGAAGGGAATCTTCTAGAAAATGAGTTGGCATTCGCATGGTTGTCATTCTACTGACTTCTCATATTTTATGGGATAATCCTCATCCATGTAACCATCTCTCCTTCTCCTATATATTGAAAGGTTTCTCATGGAAAAGGTCAAGCAGGATTGAATGAATAATTGGTGAAAGAATTGTGTGAAGAACCCTGATTGGACAGAAGCTTGAAGACTCTATTTGGTCTATCAAGAGGAATTGGATCTTCTTCATGCAAGTACAGAGAAAGTGTGTGTGTTGGAACCAAGGGTCACTGAAAGGAAGCTTGTAACATCAAGGAGATCAGGTTGTATCTTCTACTTTCAATTAATATAATCCAACAGCATGTCCCTTTCCCATAAAGTCACTCTTACTTTATTGTGTAATTCCTTGATCATATGCATAAGTTGACATTGAATATACTTTGCTATCTTCACTTTGGTTCGTTTGTGTTGTCTTGAACTTGACTTCATGAGAGCACCGAAGCAAAGCGGGATCAACAGAGACCTAAGGAAGCGATATAAAGGTATGTCACTTATCCCTTCCTATTAATAGATTCAATGATTACAACTTAGCGAAAGAGTCGTGTCCTTTCCTGTTTTGTTTTAGATCCAGGTGGATCTAGGGAGATATGTTAGTGTCCGCACCTACCGATTTGTCCGATAACAAAATTCTTGGACAAAAACAAGGAAAAATCCCTGAATCCTAGGAGTCCCGAAGTAGATCTCAATCGTATATCTCTGGGAGAAGGTGAGTTGTTGGATCCCCGAGTGGTTTGGAAGTTCAACACTTTGAGAGAATTGGGTTGTGGTTGTTGATTTTTCAATAAGCAAGGTTAAGAATGAAGTTCATTCCATTTTTATCTTTTATCTTAAGCATAACCAATGATGTTGCAACAACCAATATCACAAGAAGAAACACCATGCACAAGAACACAAGAAGTATCCTGGGAAACCCTTCTCAAAAAGAGAAGAAAACCTAGCCAAATCCTTTTGTATATTCCTCAATAGAAATACCTTAACCACCAAGAAAACCTATCACACAAGAGGGTGCTTTCAGACCCTAGAATACTAGTGCCCAAGAGAGGTGCACACTTTTCCCACGAAGGTGTCCTTACTGAAATTTCCAAACTCACATAAAACATATGATTCCTCAATGGGGAATTTACCTTTACTTATACTAGACTGAACTTGTCAACATAATTGTCTATTGGAACAACAAGGATGACCTCACTAACTCACAATATAATTAATAATAACTAGATTAATTATTGTTTACATTAATTATCTATCATAATAAGGCGGGGCCAACCTGTACCCTTTACATTACAATTAGGGTTACAAGAAGGTCTGACTCTTGAAAAATATAGCAAGGGATCTTATACACACACTGGTTCTCATCCACTATGGGCACATCTATAGGGATGTCCATATCTCTAGCTCACTGCATTACACATAAGAGCCACTTCTTCACTAGTGCTTATCCACTAGGATCATGTTCATCTATGCTCATCCATAGACACGTCCACTCAACATATATTCTTTCCCATTGCATTACACAAGAGAGTCATCTGAATTTTCTCATCAACTCTTTTCTTAGAGGAGGATATAACATCATCTTCATTTCTGTCTCATGATGATGCACCCAACACTTTGGGATTTCACATGTTCACCTTGTGCTCAGCCACAGGCACGTCCAACTCTATAGGTCTCCTTTCTCATTGTGTTACATAGGAGAATCATATGGAGTTCTTCTCAACTCTCTATAAGGAGGAGTATATCTCTACGTTCCAGCTCTGTCTCATATAAGAACCACACACACCTCTCAGGGGCTCTCTCTGAGGTTTTTGTCCTGGAGAATGTCTCACATATCTGCAATAATCAACACTCCCTCTCAACTAGGGAGGCATTATTCATCATTCCAAGTCTCACACTGATGTATTTTGAACTTTGTCTTGGCTCTAGTCATCGACACTCCCTCTCAACTAGGGAGGTATTCTTAACCATGCTAATTTTGGTGAAGATGTCTCCAATCTGCTCATGTGTACTATTTTTCTCTGCATCATATCTCTGATACAATGATATTTCATCTCAACGTGTTTTGATCCATAAAGAACCATTGGGTTATCAAATATATTTACACACGACTCTTTTTATTATCATAGAATCCGTCTCATGATAAAGTAAATCTTTCAGAAGCTTGTGAAGCCACATTGCTTTGCACACATGATCTTATATACTTTTCTTCTATGCTACTCAAGGCCATCGAATTTTTTTTTCGATATCGATGTAGAGATTGCACATATTACAGGGGTCACTTGAAGGTATACCCACAATGATGAGTGGAAGCCTCTCAAGCTGATTTCGGGCTAGATACCTTGCCCTTGCGTGTGGATCGGACTGTCGACTGTTCCCCCAGGATTTATTGTTGTTGGTGGTAACCTTAGTGGCCTATCTTCTTAGGGTCTTCTTAGTGGTAACCTTGGTGGAAAGTCTTCACGGTACCTGGAATCGACGTTGGCCAAACTCACTCAGGCTCCTTGGGGGGTATACCCTCAATTATGTGTGGGAGCTTGCACCAGGGTGTAAGTCCATTACGAAAGTCGTCAACGTAAATTTTCCACCCTAGCCCAGCCCCTTCTTGTCTCGTCATTGTGACGTTGGATTTCATCACCAACTAGTGACCTCAGAATTAGAAGGTCTTGTTTGCTTGGTTTTTCTTCCTAGAATTTTACTACCGCGTGTTGTTTGTTTACCCAAGTTGAACATAGAATTTCCTTCGTAAGTTTTTAACTTGACCATGATTGACCCTCCACGTCGTTCATGCAGAATGAAAGGCTTACCCCCAGAAAATATGGAAGGTTCTCAACCCTTGCCTACCAACTCACTGGATGGCTCTCCTCAACAGAGTTAAGTCCAAGATGTTGCCACTCCACAAGTGGAAAGAAATGACTCTCATCCTGACTCCAAGAGACGCATTGTGCGAGTGAATTCTTCCGGAGACTTAGTCATTCAGTCTTCTGGATCACCGGCTGGACCTTTCCTAGGACCTGAGGGTAAAGATCCTTTTTGGACTACTGGTGTTTTTAAATGGGATCTTTTTGGCTTAAGAGCAGGCATTGATATCACTGTCTCACCTGAGTTACCTGAAAGATCTGATCTAGACACAATACCTTTTACTACTACTTATTATTTTCCTGGTACAGAATCTCCGTGAGCTGACCACATCTTGACTCTCCCCTTACAAATGGTCCATTACATAGATACTATGAGTCCTCACACCAGGATTACTGCAGCTAGCCAAGCCCCCATTCGAACACCTCTTTCGCCCATAGTCACCTCGACACTTCCACACAGATACCATGCGTTGAATGCCTCTATTTCCAATCCTATGCAAATCACATCCGAAAATCCTGGTGGTCCCACTCCTTCTGGGCATCATCCTCCCGGTTTCATTTCGACACTTCCTCCACCCCCTTTCAGAGGACCCCTTCCATCCTCTATCGGAGGCACCAATCCTAGTGGCGCCATTCCGTCATTCACACCAAATTACCAGATTCTTGTTGGTGGACAATTTCACCAAGGAGGCCCAACTCAACCCCCCCTTGTAGGACAAATACCAATTGGGACACAACCCATGATTGGAGGGAAACCCCTACTGACCCCACCCTATGGAAAAAACATACCTCCATCCTTGGTCCAGTATTGGAATCATCTTATACAACATAATCCTCACCCAACTGGGGGGAAACAACCTCAGGCTAGTTCTGTCATACCCCCTAGTACAGGCCAACCCTACCCAAGTACGTCCAATCCTATTTGGGGCTCGAATGCTCAACCCCACACCCCCGTTCAAGGGTACAAACCTATGAGTTACATGCCTCCACACCAACAATCGAATCTACCGGGATCCTTGCATTATATGCAGACTGCTTATGGTCCCACTGGTTTGTCGACGGGACTGCCTCCCCAAAGTCACCAGTACCCGCATGTGAATAGACAATTACCTTTCTTAGCCACTCTGGACCTCTCGGATCTATCAAGGATTTTAAATGATCCAATCCATCACTCTTCCCAATGGCCTGCCATACCGGCCAAACTACCATCCTGCATCCCTAAATTCAATGGCAAACCGAGAGAGGACCCAAACAATCATGTAATGACTTTTCACCTTTGGTGCTCATCCAACTTCTTGATGGATGACTCTATTCGTTTACGCCTTTTTCAGTGAACCCTCACGGGTTCTTCCGTGAAGTGGTATATAGAATTACCACGAGGTTTCTTCACCGACTTTAACACCCTCTCTATGGCTTTCCTCACCCACTACCAGTTACCGATCCTCTATGAAACATGGACCGAGATTTTGAGTTCTTTCAAACAAACCAAAGCCACTCATATCTCCGATCACATTCATGAGTGGTGACGGAGACGACATCTCATCAAAATCGAACTTCCCGATCAGTTTCTGGCATAGCGGTTCATGAAATCGTTCGTGAGCGACATCAGTTGTGACATCACCATGGGTGGAGTTGTCACGGAAGAATAGGCCATTAGTCGTTCTCAATACCTTGACCTCTTTTACTCACAAACGGGTACTCTTTACAACTTACTCCCTGATGCGCCTCATCCTTATACTTCTGCCACTTCAACTACTCCTGCTGCTTCTCATGGAGCCGAAAGTGTGATTGGCACTTTCCATACCCAACCGCATTCCATCCAAACCTCTAGAAACAACCCCAAACCCATTTCTTCTAATGTTCAAAATGCTCCGTCTACTACCCCTCCCACCGACAAAACTTCTGAGGTAAATGTTGTTCAATCTACCCCCGCCAGTAAAAAAAAATCCAGAAAAGGAAAGGGTAAGGATAAGGAGGACAAAAATAATTCGCAAGTAGAAAGAACCAAAACACCGCCTGTTGACAATAGGGATAAGCGTAAACCCCGATACCCTTTTCTTATCTGTGGTGATAATCACTACACTAAGGATTGTCCACGACGAGCCGAGGTTACTAAGTTCCTTCAAGGGACCATGAAACCACCCACTCTAGCCGTATTATCACAACCCTTCCCTTCTCAACAAAAGGCCCAATTGGTCATTCATGACCAACCTTCCCCCTCCAATACATCCTATGTCTTAATGTGTACAGGAGATTCAAATAAAAATGACATCACACTTACCACTTGAGCCAAGTATTATTCTTACTCCAAAGAGGAGGTTGATGTTATACCTCCTTTATTGGTCCAACCATCTCCCATGAATCCACCTACCAATGGTCCTCTTCATCTCGAATGACCGAGCCTTGACACAATTCTTCGCCCTCCCACAAAGGGTGTCATTCAGAAATCGGCTTTCAATCCTCATGCCCGTGCTACCCAGAACTAGAGTATCGTTGAAGATCTGGCCCAAGCACCATCCACGATGTTAGCCCTCGAAGTCCTTCAAAGTTTCCCTATACAACGGAAGGAACTATTGAAAGCTATCGGTGGAATCGACCCTACATATACAAATTTAATAATTTTTTACTTGGAAGATCACATTCCAAGGTTACCCCTCAACTTGCATTCCAAATACAAGTTACTGTCTCCGACAAAAAAAATTGTAGAATAGTTATCGACGAGGGTACCTCGACATGTGTCATGTCTATTACCTATTGGAAAGCCATCAACTCTCCTCCTTTGACTGAATCCCACAACACACTCAAAGCCTTTAACGACTCCAATTTTAATCCTTACGATGTCCTCCCTTCATTGTCGATTATGTTAGAAGGAAAAATGATCCAAGTTGAAGTGGAGGTCTTTGAGGCTCCTCTCGATTACAACCTCCTACTTGGCCGTAGCTAGATTGATTCCATGCGCGCAGTTGTGTCAACTCTTTTCCGTGTCATGCATTTCCCACATCAAGGAAAGGTAATTACCGTCGACCAATTAGCCTTCTTTAACTCGGATGCACGTACCGACAACATACCGTTCATTTCCAAACCCCCCTCGGATACGAGAACGTCGGTGTGGGTCTTCTTAAAGATTCCTCGTTAGTGGGTACCTTCCCCATCCCACCACCCGATGTTCCAAATCCATCTTTCACCTCGATCAACATGATCTCCACCTCTATTCACGGAGCCCCTGCATCTCACGATCCATGGATGGTACCCAACCCCGGAGATCATCTTCGTTACGGTGACGAAATTCCTTTGAGTCCAGTCGAATCCACCTATCAGACCATTCAATCGACAACCCCTTCTACCCCCTCTCTTGGTGATTTATCTCCCAATCCTTTCCACGTCATTTTTCCCACAAAAGATATGATTATGTCTGTTATGGAAGACACCCCCTAGGACGATGGACATCATCGTTCCATCCTCTTCCTGGAAAAACACACCATCGAGAGCTACCAACGGATCTCTACCCCGTCGACCGTTGTCTTCATTTATACCATTCCCAAGTCTACACACAATGTGTTTTCCGAAGGGAACTTAAGTAATATCTCACCCACCATCCCCCTCGACATATCCATAAAACCTGGAATTGTCGAAAATGTGCATATCGGAGCTTCGTGTTCCCTTGACAAAATTGTCACCTACAAGTTGCTTTTGAAAGAATTTCATGACATCTTCGCCTGGAGCTATGAATAAATGCCAGATATTGACCCTGACATTGTGATACATGAGATTAAGACATACCTAGATGCTAAACCCATCTGGAAACACCTTCGTCCGGTCCACCCACATAAAGCGGCCGCTATCAAGCTTGAAGTCGAGAAATTTCTCAAAGTCGGCTTTATTTACCTGTGGCTCTCACTGACTGGGTTTCCAATCTTGTCCCGATCAACAAGAAACAAGGCACAATCCGCATGTTCATTGATTATAGGGATATTAACAAAGCATGTCATAAAGACAACATTCCTACCCCCTTCGTCGACCAGATCGTCGATGATTGTGCCGGCAGTGAAATCTTCTCTCTGATGGATGGTTTCTACAGATATAATCAAATCAATATCATTCCCATGGACCAACACAAAATCGCTTTTATTTGTCCTTGGGGCACTTTTGCCTATCGGAAACTTCCTTTCGGTCTAAAAAACGTTGGCACAACTTTTCAGCGGGCTATGTCTTACGCCTTCCATGATATCAAGCACATCGTGCAACCATATCTAGATGACTTACCCACTCATTCCATGCGCCGTGTAGATCATCCAATACACCTCTGAGCCATTTTCCTTTGATGTCTTTTTTACCATATATGCTTGAATCCTCACAAATGCGTCTTCTGCGTAGAATCTGGTCAACTTCTAGGCTTTATTGTTTCACATCAAGGGATTTGGGTAGACCCTTTGAAGGTCAAGGCGATTCTCAATCTCCCTCCTCCTTCCTCACTTTTCCAGTTACAAAGTTTGCAAGGGAAAGCAAACTTTGTTCGTCGTTTCATCCCAAACTATGCTGAGCTAACTCTTGGATTTACATGACTACTCAAGAAAGGGTCTGAGTTCGTATGGGATACCAATGCCAACAAAGATTTCGAATCTTTGAAACTGTCTCTGACACGTACCCCACTTCTCTTCCCACTTGATTACAATCACGATTATTTCCTCTACCTCGCAGCCTCGGACTACACCATCTCTATGGTTCTTGTCCAGGAGGATGATTCTCATGATGAACATGTCATCTATTACTTGATTCGATGTCTTACGCCTACTGAAACCAAGTATTTACATGGTGAAAAACTGGACTTGGCGGCCATCCAAGCAGTTCAACGTTTCCGGTACTATATCCTCTCTCGCAATACTACGGTAATTTCTAACTGCAACCCTATGTAACACATTCTCACCCATCAACTGTTGGGGGGGAAATAATCCAAATGGATCTTGATACTCCAGGAGTTTGACTTAGAATTTGAACGCGCTAAGCCAAGAAATCCTTAGTGTTTTCCGAGTTGATATGCGACTTTCCCTACTCTGAGAAGGAAAATGTAGCAGCTGATTCACTACGTGATGAATCCCTTTTCTTGATTAGTTCCGATGATCTTTAGTATAGAGATATCATCATATATCTCCAAACCCATACTTTCCGTCCCAATTTGTCTAGTACTGACCGCCGTCGAATACGCTACCAAGCCCGTTAGTATATTATCCTCGGTGGTACTCTTTATCATCGTGGGATTGACTCCATTTTTCGACGCTGCCTCACGTTTGACGAGGCCAAGAAAGCTCTAAATGAATGTGATTCTAGAGCCTGTGGTTTTCATATGTCTTTGTATGATACTGCCCAGAAGATCTTGCGAGTAGGGTATTTTTGGCCTTCTTTATTTAACAATTGTATAATTTCCATCCAAAAATGCCACACTTTCCAGAACTACAACCATAAAATACGGTCACATCCTACTCCTCTTCACCTTGTGGTCTCTGTTGATCCTTTTTCGAAATGGGGTATCGATTTCATGACATGTCACCCTCACTGGGCCAGGGGGCATGGATACATTATTCTAGCGGTAGATTATTTTACGAAATGGGTCGAGGCAATGTTGACATTTGACAACACCGGAAAGACCACATCATTATTCATATTCAACCACATCATAGCTCATTTTTGTGTTCCTCAGGCTATCGTCACTGATCATGGTAGCCACTTTAGAAACTTCATGATGTCTGAACTCACTGAAAAGTTGGGTCTTCACCATGAAAAATCAACACCCTATTACCCAGAAGCCAAGGGCCAAGTCAAAGAAATTAACAATGTCCTCATTACCATGCTTCGACGAATGATAGGGATTCACAAAACGAGTTGGCACACGATGTTGTTTTCAGCATTGTGGGCTTACCGGACATCCGTTAAGTTTGCTACTGGGTTTACACCATTCCAGTTAGTCTATGGTCTAGAATCCATCCCGCCGATTGAATGTGAGATACCCTCCCTAAAAATAGTTGTCGAACTCCTCCCAAACACTTCTGTCAAAGAAGAATGTCTGTTGTATCTCATGCAATTAGACGAAACTCATCGCGACACCACCCTAGTCATAGAAGCCCAGAAGAAATGTGTCAAAGCCCAATACGACAAACATGTCAAGCTTCGCGTTTTCTCCAAAGATGATCTGGTTCTCCTTTACGAACAAGATCAGGATATGCTAGGAGCAGGAAAATTCAAAGCTATGTGGCGAGGTCCTTATATAGTTAGACGAGTTTTGGAGAAAGGATCTTATGAGTTACTGGACTACGATGGTATCCCTTTGAGTGAACCCAAAAATGGGTTGTACTTGAAGAAGTACTATGCCTAAGATCACCTGTGCATGAGTACATGTCTTTTATTGTATCATACTTCTTGTGTGTTAGTGTAGTATGCTTTTTCGTTATCTGGTCTTTTCCCTCGACCGCTTATGTTACATTGTGTTTGGTTTCCAGATGTCGAAGTCTTCGCTACCCCACATTGGCTTCGTTGATGGCACTAGTCGTAGTACTCAGAACCTTTCTTTTGTTGCTTGGGTGATTTACGCCCCTACAAACGAACTTATCACTCTACGAGGTGTGTGTCTCGGCCGTGCGACCAACAATATTGCAGAGTATAGCACCGTTATAGAATTATTGATTGATTCTATTTCTCTCGGTATCTGCCACTTGGTTGTATGACTCGATTCGTAGCTAGTAGTACTACAACTAAGTAATGTCTATGTTATTCGAAGTCCTACTTTATTACGGGTATATTTACGAATTCGCCTCTTGGAACGTTATTTTGATTATATTGAGTAACAACAGATTCCTAGATGTCTAAATACATTGACTGATGCATTAACTAACTATGTATTAGACAGAAATTTGGGCCATTTATAAACCAATCACATCACATGTATCACACAACACAAGATAAGCCGGTAGAAGCCGTATATATGTATATAACGATCAAAAGTTTTTACAAAAAGTTTCTGTCCAAGGAACAAAATCTCAAAATGTGAAGTTCATAGCTTCTACAAAATATCATCATGGGTGATGCTCACGATAACACACAACTGCCTGGGCCACCCTACGAAGCAGTCAACTAATAGACTCTGACACGCCGATGGTGTGGCACTAATAACGTCTAGGGATCTCCCCAATAGCCATATCTGGGATGTCAGTGGTCAAGCCCTCCAAGTTCTGCTCCATTGCCTCGTAGTCTTCAACATCCCATCGTGCCACTTGAGCCGCCTCTCCTCACCACTGAATAGGAGACATTCTTGGAGGTCGATATGGCCCCACATCTATGTCATGAAAAGAAGATTTTTTGATTAGTTCTTGGATAAACATAAAAAACATTTTATATGGTAAAAATTACAAGAACATTTAAAAGAAAAAAATGTGTACTTCTTACCTAGGTCACCCCACTAAGCATCCTTAGGTAGGGCCAAATCCGGATCCCCTCGAAAATCCAAACCAGTATATGCGTAGTCATCAATCATCATCATATGTGGCAACAACTAGTTGAAAAAATGAATCATTGTACTTGATGATGGGCCCATCTACGTGTCAGGCCATGAGGTTGCACCACCTCAGCATCCTCGGATCCTGTGGGGCTGGTAAACCCTAAGCAACCTTTAATCTCAGCAATGGGACCCTCTCAATAAAGAAGGACACCATAAGTGATCCATACCCAAACTACTTCAAGTTTCCCCTCCTGCACTTCGTCAATTGCCTCTTCATACTGTGGAGAACTGCATCCGACCAGTTGAAGACTCGTGGCTCTGTGCACTCTATGGCATATTGGAAGTAGCTCTGGAGAGCCATGTGTGGAGATACGCTCCCGTCCATGCATGCTATAGTGAACAATATGGTTCGCAGGGTCAAGTTTTGGACCCCACAAATAACAACTTTGCCCTTGCTTCTTTCTTCCTCAAGAACACAGTACTGGCGACAATACTCACTCATAGGGAGTCCGCCACCTCGGCTACCGGTCAAGCTAGCATGGTACCCATGCCATGATAACCCTGTTAGAAAATAGATATCCTTGATATCTAGGGTTAATGTGTGGACTCCCATGTGAAACAACTGTTGGTCCACGTCCCACATATGAACCAGGTACTCCAACAACCTGATTTGGGCCCTCATGCTCGAAATCCTGAAGAATTTCAAGAACCCACAGTCTCGGAGGGCAGCAACGGTACCCAGGTCATTCCCGATAATGTAATCCTCCTCCTCATGTTCTCTCTCTTTCCACTCTAGCATCGTGATGGTCAAATGCCTGCAGAAGAGTCGTAAGGGAAGGGTCAACAACTTATTTCAAACCTTGGCATAATTTTTATTGAGAAAAAATCAAATTGAAATTTCATTTTTTGGCCCCCATAGGTGCCCCTTTAGAATAGTGTGAGATTATCACAGGTGCCTTAAGGCCGCCTATCAGAATCCTATATTCTCATAGGTCCCACATGGCTAGCCTGTGAGAATGCTCGGGCACAAGTTTTGGCCCTAAGACGAACCCAAAACCTTGAAAATTGCCAATAAAAACTAAAACTAAACCATGGAAAAGGTAGAAGATCAAGAGCTTACCTCATTGGCAGAGACGGTTCACCAAATGGTTGCTTGTGCCTCTTGCGATCGTGCAACAAAATCTGGGGGAAAATGAGGTGTATTGGGCAAAGTTTTTGGCAAAATCACAATGAAAATGGTAAAATCCCTTTTTACCCATATTTATTCACTTTTTACCATTTTTTGTTGATTTTTATATTGTTTTGTCTATAAAACCTAATGCCTAATAGTCCCATGAGTGTGACTTTTTGCAGATATAGCAAATTTGAAGTCCACATGAAGGAGTACGAATGTTTTTTCTTTCTCGTCGCATGTACGACTATTTTTTAGGGTTTTTAGAAAAACCTCGAGCTCAGTCTTCGTTCATTATCACGCTCGAAAATACATGAGAACGTAACCGAGTATAAGTTTCTCATCTTTTTGTACTCTTCATGGTCACACAAAAATGACAAACGCAAAGGATTATCCTTTAAGCTCTTTTCAGACTCCATAAAAATGAAAAGATGGCTGAGCGACCTTGTTCTGTTCACGCTCGTAAAAGTATCTGAACAAAACGTTCGATGGGCGATAGTTTATCACTTTTTCGGTCCTGTAGAACTATTTTATGAAAAAGGAACTGAGAGAGTTCTCTTAAAGTGTTTTTAAGACTCTCAAAACATGAAAAACCCCCAAGTTTTCTATTTTTGGACTCGTTAAACAAACATAGAAAGACCCGCAACAGGATCGAACCACTCCTTCTTAGGGTTCGTTAAACATACTCCGATGGACTCATTTGAAGGATGAGCTTAAATTGAAAAGCATATGTTATCCTCCTCAAGCTTGCGTAAAAATAAAGAGGTACACGCCATAAATGGTGGAGTAAATTTTGGGAAAGGGACCTGTTTTTGTATTTATATTAATGGCAATAAATTTTGCTCTTGAACATGACAACCCCTATTCATTATTTGAAGCCGGTTTGGGAAATCCGTTTGTCTCTCATTTGACTTTCTACAAGGTCATATCCTGGGTCGTCTCTGATTCAATGCTGCCAAGTCCTTAGTCGTGTCATTCATATGTTCAAGAGAAGTTCATCTAAACCCTCTATTGAGTCGGCCATCTGTAGTTGTCCATTCTTACTATGTCGGCCTTCCCTATGTCCATTTCAACCTATATTCATACTCTGTTTCATCCTCAAAATCTATTAATTATTTCATGTCATTGATGGGGGATACATCAAGGCCTTCCTGTGACGAGTCTTGTTCCATCAACTCCAACTCATTATCCAGAAACAAGACTTAGAAATGATCTAGTACCTTGGAACTTGCATGCCTCAATGGCAGGTTTCCTCACTTTCGACAGTGGGTTTTCATTATTGACCACTAATCGGGAGGTTCCATCGTGTTGGGGTCCTATAATTATAGGCGACTCGATTCTTCGACTGTTGATTTGGCGTTTCTCTCGTGATGACGAAGTATGGCTCGGTTGATCCCGTTTCCTCCCTCCATTCTTTTCACTCGATCCCCCATCACCCTGCTGTATCCTTCATACACACTGCGCCCTCACTCCTTTGTCCCGTGGCCCTATTGATTGACTACTTTTCCCGTCACCCATCCATGAATAATGAGACTTAGGATAAAAACATTAAGTCAATAATGCTAGTAATAAAATTTAATGTAGTTAGTTTAATAAGCTAGATTAGTTAATAATTAGTTGGTTAATTAATAA
>ML781981.1:2039364-2082473 GCA_009831015.1 Picea engelmannii | reverse complement strand
TGTGCACCTTACACCCCCGTACGCTCATCAAATCTAACATTCAAATCCACGGCCCATAAAAATTTCGGACCCCCCCTCACCATCCGGAATTTAACGAGAGGGGGGGGTCCGGAATAATTGTTTTTCAAAACCACCCTCCCTCCACATGTTACGATCCCATTCCATTGGACCCCCCCCCAAAAAAAAAACCTCTTACCACCTCAGGGGGGCTCCGGAATACCGCTTTCCTGAAAACAAAACCACCTTTTTCAATTTTTGCCATTTTTTGCCTATTCAGCATGTCGTCTTCCGGATGAGATTCTGGGAAAACGAAGACAGATTTTAAAAATCCAAGAGAAATTTGTGCTCAACACGGGCTGAAGAACAAAAACCTCTCTCAGTTTTTGCAATGGAGCTATGAGCAGGGAGAATCAAAGACATCTTCGAGGCCCATTTTTCCAGATTCTCAATTTTCCGTTACAATACCGATCTTGCAGGAGCTGTTACAGATAGCTGGAGACGAATTTGACGAATCCGAAGGATTTTTTTGTCCATCACATGCCCATCTATAATAACCTCCTTCAGTTTTCACCCAGGTGTCATCGTTCAAGAGAAAAACACGTCTGTTCGGACACCTTTTTCGTAGAAAACTGGTCCGTCTTTCATGGCAGAAAGCTCCAAATTTTGTGGGAATGGTGGCTATTTTTGGCCGAGGCGGTTAAACCGACTTCTGAAACTTATTGGGATGATCTATCCTATTTATTCAGAGGATTTTAATGTAAAAGGGTTTGACCTGTGAAATTTTTTTCCTTTTCGGCTGGACTGTGGGCCTGGTTACTTCAGGAGTTTTTCTCTGTAATCTTGGAATGACCAATCAGTAATGGAGGAAATGATTTACATGATTCTTATGTAGCAGCGTTGGTGGTGTGTACCTTGTCTATTTTTAGTCATCTTTCTGCTATCATTCAAACATGTTCATTTCTTATTATTGAAAAACAGTAAATGGAGAAGAATTTATGCATGCATACTCTTTGTCCAAATTTTTCAATAATCTTTATGTTTTCTTCTAAAACTCAGTCTATGAATTCTTAACTGCTCATTTGCTCAGTTTTTCCTCCACCATTTCTTCCTCAAATCGATACCATTCAAACTTGATTCGATCCAACAGTTGTTACTATCTTGCCCTGTGAAGACATTTACCTCTAGATCTGATTTGATCATTGTCTTATAAGCAGACCCCATAGCCAAATGGTGATCTGAGAAGCTCGTCAACCACATCCTTATCTAAATATTTCACAAAAACCCCAACCCCATACTTTCATAGCTAGCCTAATATTCTCTTCAAACAAAGCTATATCAGACAGAGAGATCCCTCTCTGAGTCTTGGAGGGATAGATCCAAGACTCGAAGCGGTTTTGATGTTGCCTCTGTGACTGCCTCCGCAGCCTTGAGAAAATTACAGAGTGCTAACACATCGAATGTTCGACCTCAACTAATTTATTCACATTCGTTGGATTGTACTAGTGTACCTTGGGAGTCATTGACATTAATGGTGATTTCCCTCACACTTGTTAACGGTTTCATCAATGACCGGTAATCAAGTGGTTTCTACCATGTTCAACTTCAGCACCGGTAATCACATGGCTAGATTCGTACTTTTAGGTGACGGGATTGAAGACCCTGGGTCTCATCTTTTTTATCTAGGCTGCGATGGTATATGTATGATTTTCATCGACACATAGATCCACTTTGTATGTCATGTGGCTAGGTCATCTTAATTTAAGTCTTCTCGCATAGATCCACAGTGTATTCCTGGTGGCTATGCAGTATTTTGATGACATGGATCCATGATGTCATACGTCTGTGATCTGAGTATGGGAATGCCTACCTCAGAACTGGTATTATATTCTGCAGATGCTTGGTTGTTTGTGGGTTTCCGATTAGGTGCACTCCTGGTTTCTGACACACACACGCAGTTTACAAAGTATTTCGGTTGTCATAGATTCTGGCCTCATACTTTGGGGGGAATTCTGTTACACATGATTTTGGTCACTTTGGTGATATCTTAACAGTGATGTATTCAGGCTCCCAACAAGGACCTTTTGCTTGAGAAAAGTGGCTCCTGTCTTCTTCCAAAAAACATATTTTTAAGATGAGTTCGCAGGCTGCCTATGGTCTAGGGTGTGAGAATCCCTCATTCTCACAAGCCACCCAAACTTAGGGTGCGAACCTCTCGCAGTTTGCTCCATATATAGGGTGCGAACCTATTTTTAAGCTTGGAAAGGATAAGAGGTCTCGAGGGTTCTATAAGGGAATCTTCTAGAAAATGAGTTGGCATTCACATGGTTGTCATTCTATTGACTTCTCAGATTTGATGGGATCATCCTCATCCATGTAACCATCTCTCATTCTCCTATATATTGAAATGTTTCTCATGGAAAAGGTCAAGCAGGATTGAATGAAGAATTGGTGAAAGAATTGTGTGAAGAACCCTGATTGGACAGAAGCTTGAAGACTCTATTTGGTCTATCAAGAGGAATTGGATCTTCTTCATGCAAGTACAGAGAAAGTGTGTGTGTTGGAACCAAGGGTCACTGAAAGGAGGCTTGCAACATCAAGGCAATCAGGTTGTATCTTCTACTTTCAATTAATATGATACAATGACATGTCCCTTTCCCATAAAGTCACTCTTACTTTATTGTGTAATTCCTTGATCATATGCATAAGTTGACATTGAATATATTTTGCTATCTTCACTTTGGTTGGTTTGTGTTGTCTTGGACTTGACTTCACAAGAGAACTGGAGTGAAGCGGGATCAACAAAGACCTAAGGAAGTGATATAAAGGTATGTCACTTATCCCTCCCTATTAGTAGATTCAATGATTACAACTTAGGGAAAGAGTCGTGTCCTGTCCTGTTTTGTTCTAGATCCAGGTGGATCTAGGGATATCTATTAGTGTCTGCACCTACCGATTTATCCGATAACAAAATTCTTGTACAAAAACAAGGAAAAATCCTTGAATCATCGGAGTCCTGAAGTAGATCTCAATCGTATATCTCTGGGAGAAGGTGAGTTGTTGGATCCCCGAGTGGTTTGGAAGTTCAACACTTTGAGATAATTAGGTTGTGGTTGTTGATTTTTCAATAAGCAAGGTTAAGAATGAAGTTCATTCCATTTTTAGATTTTATCTTAATCATAACCAATGATGTTTCAAAAACCAGGATCACAAGAAGAAACACCATGCACAAGAACACAAGAAGTATCCTGGGAAACCCTTCTCAACAAGGGAAGAAAACCTAGCCAAATCCTTTGCTATATTCCTCAATAGAAATACCTTCACCACCAAGAAAACCTATCAGACAAGAGGGTGCTTTCAAACCCTAGAATACTAGTTCACAAGAGAGGTGCGCAGTTTTCCCATGAAGGTGTACTTGCTGAAATTTCCAAACTCACATAAAAGATATGATTCCTAAATGGGGAATTTACCTTTACTTATACTAGACTGAACTTGTCAACATAAGTGTCTATTGGAACAACAAGGATGACCTCACTAACTCACAATATAATTAATAATAACCAGATTAATTATTGTTTACATTAATTATCTATCATAATAAGTTGGGGCCGACCTGTACCCTTTACATTACAATTAGGGTTACAATAAGGTCTGACTCTTGAAAAATATAGCAAGGGATCTTATACACACACTAGTTCTCATCCACTATGGGCACATCCATAGGGATTTCCATATCTCTGGCTCACTGCGTTACACATAAGAACCACTTCTTCACTAGTGCTTAGCCACTAGGATCATGTTCATCTATGCTCATCCACAGACACATCCACTCAACATATATTCTTTCCCACTGCATTACAAAAGAGATTCATCTGAATTTTCTCATCAACTCTCTACTTAGAGGAGGATAATACATCATCTTCATTTTTGTCTCATGATGATGCACCCAACACTTTGGGATTTCACATGTTCACCTTGTGCTCAGCCACAGGCATGTCCAACTCTGTAGATCTCCTTTCTCATTGCGTTACATAGGAGAATCACATGGAGTTCTTCTAAACTCTCTATAAAGAGGAGTATATCTCTACGTTCCAGCTCTATCTCATATAAGAACCACACACCCCTCTCATGGGCTCTCTCTGAGGTTTGTGTCCTGGAGAATGTCTCAGATATCTGCAATAATCAACAATCCCTCTCATCTATGGAGGCATTATGCATCATTCCAAGTCTCACACTGATGTATTTTGAACTTTGTCTTGGCTCTAGTCATCGACACTCCCTCTCAACTAGGGAGGTATTCTTAACCATGCTAATTTTGGTGAAGATGTATCCAATCTTCTCATGTGTACTATTTTCCTCTGCATCATATCTCTGATATAATGATATTTCATCTCAATGTGTTTCGATCCATAAAGAACCATTGGGTTATCAAATATATTTACACACGACTCTTGTTATTATCATAGAATCTGTCTCATGATAAAGTAAATCTTTCAGAAGCTTGTGAAGCCACATTGCTTCGCACACACGATGTTATGTACTTTTCTTCTATGGTATTCAAGGCCACCGAGTTTTGTTTCCTACTACATCAGGAAACCATGGTAACCTTCACGATAAGACAACAACCGGATGTTCTATTCTGGTCCGTTGTACTCTCTTCTCAATATGTATAGGCATATCCCTGCAAAATCAATTTCACACTTGGAGGCATATCTCAGACCATATCAAACTGTGCCTCATGTATTTATCAATACATTCTCTACTGTTCTCTAATGAGTCTGTCTTGACTGGCTCATGGATTGGCTAAGCATATTTGCTGCATATCATGAGTCAGGCCTAGAGTTAACCAGATCCATCAATGATCCAATCAGTTGTGGATCAATATTCTCTCATCATTCATTTTATTCAAATCTATCATGATGTTTTGTATTCTTTCATACTGAACTTCTTTAATATTCCCATTGTATATTTTCCTTGACTTGGGAAAATCTCATTGGTTCTCTGCCATAATTGTAGGAAGTAGAGAATCATACTCAGATCCTTCATCTTATATAGTTTCCAACTCATGGATGGTAGAACAGATAGAAGCGAATCGGGCTTACTGGATCAAGTGTCTCATCATAGAAAACTCCCTTTGTTTGTGATAATCCTTTGGCTTTTTATGTCTTGACACTTCCATTAGTTGCATTCTTTCTCTTATAGATCCACTTGGAAGTTAACACAGACTCTCCTTCTAGTCTTTGAATAATATCTTATACATCATTCTTTAAGATAGTCTGGTATTCTTATGTTATGGCATCTTGACATACCTGTTTCTCTTGTTGTTTATTCAATGAAGTGGCTCATGACTAAAGGATATCTTTGAAAAATTATTTTCCTTTCTCAAAGTATCCCTTGAGGGACTTGTATGTTTCTTTGTCTTCTAGGAGAGTTTTGTCGACCCTGGGCATGCCTTTTATGCCCCACTGTAATATCTCAGGTCATATCAACTGGAGTAGCTTAATTTGATGGAATAATGTTTGTCTTCCTCTGGATTGCTGAGGATATTAACTCTTTCTTCCTTTTAATTTGTTTTTGACTCCCTCTGAGTCAAGTAACTCTCTCTGAAGTATGAAGGAAGGGAATCTTCCTTTATTTCTTTTTTATATCCTTTTATGTCTTTTTGTCTAGCATAATAATCAATCAAATAAGGTTTGTACTCCCGTACCAGGGATAATGGTCCAAGTATTTGAGAGCTCCCATACTAGGGATAATACCATTCATCTATTAAGAATGAAATCAACTATAAAATTTGAGATCAATTGATTTACCTGGGCTTGTAGTCATGTTTAGTTTAGAGGAATTACTTATCCTCTCTCTTATCTTCATTATTTTGAGGTGTATCTGGATCAATGTCAGAGGTAGAAGCATATTGTCTTCCCTTCTTTTTGGTTGGACAATTTATTGCATAGTGCCCATATTTGTCACATTTGAAGCACTCAATTTCTGAAACATCTCTTCTCTGATTATAGCTTGGGTTTGATGAAGAATTTTCATATTTCAATGTTTTTCTAAAGTTTCTTTTCAATCTTCCTCCTTTCATTTTATGAAGTGCAAGAGCATGATTTTCTTCTGGGGAGTCTTCCACTCCTCTATTTCTAAGTCTAAGTCTTCTTGAGCAATTTTTTTCCATAGGAGATCAAAGGTTGGTAGAGTTTCTCTTCCAATGATACTTTGAAGAAAACACTCCCAATGTTTTGGAATGTTGTTGAGAGTGGATAAATTTTTTTCTCTATCGGACATGATTTCTCCAATGGATTCTAATTGTTCTTTAATTTATGATATCTTCATAAAGAAGATAGGAACTGTGTCACCTTTCATCATATTGGTACTTTGAAGTTGGCTCTTCAAGGTGAGGACTCTGAGGGTGTTTTCACTTTCAAACATTTTTTTTAATGGTTCATATTTCATAAGTTGTCTTCAGGTTGGAAATACGAGGTAAGAGATGATCTCTTACTGAGTAGATGATTAATTTTCTTACTTTGACATCTTATTCCTTTCTTATCTTCTTCTCTTCATTGGTAGTTGTGGCTGGTAGATTTTTAGTTACCACATCCAAAAGGTAATCTTCTTCAAGGGTGACCTAAAGCCTCAATTTCCAGGAGCTGAAGTTGCTTGCTCCATCAAGCCTATCTTCTACCAAGGTTTTGTTCTTCATTTGTTCGGATTATTCAAACTTTCGCCAACTAGATTTTGAAAACCTAATGATTAGGTTGGATTAGTAACCTTTGATTTTTTTGGGATTATGACTGCCAACAATCAACTTTTAAAGTATCACATGAATTCTTGTTGAATTGAAAAATATTTCTTCAAGAATTTTTAGAAATCCTAAGATCAAGATTCTGCAGAAAAATCTCAGCACCCTCGAAACCCTTGGCAAAAAACTCAAAATCCTTGGAATTTTGTTTTGAAGCTCTCTGAAGATACACTAAGGAGGGTTGTATATCTTGGTCCAATATTTAGCTTCAACGTCCACTTATAAAGGGGTGAAATGGTTGATCAAATGGCGGTCATACAGATTTGTGTAGAAACCCTAGAGGCCATACAGAATTGTAGAAGGAGGATGATTTGGCCTTTTGAATGCTTGTGCAGGGGTTCTTCAAGACCTATGCTCTGATACCATGTTTATTTTTCAGTAATCAAGGTTAAGCATGAAGTTCATTCCATTTTTAGAATTTATGTTAACCATAACCAATGATGTTGCAACAACCAAGATCACAAGAAGAAACACCATGCACAAGAACACAAGAAGTATCCTGGGAAACCCTTCTCAACAAGGGAAGAAAATCAAGACAAATCCTTTGCTATATTATTCAAGAGAAATACCTTCACCACCAAGAAAACCTAGCACACAAGAGGGTTCTTGCAAACTGTATAAGACTTATGCCCAAGAGTGGTGCGCACTTTTCCCAAGAAGGTGTACTTGCTGAAATTTCCAAACTCACACAAAAGATATGATTCCCCAATCGGGAATTTACCTTTACTTATACTATATTGAACCTCTAAATATAAGTGTCTATTGGCACAAGAGGGACGACCTCACTAAATCACAATATAATTAATAATAACCAGATTAATTATCTTTTACATTAATTATCTATCATAATAAGGTGGGGTCGACCTGTACCCTTTACAATATAATTAGGGTTATAGGCAGGTCTGACTCTTGAAAAAGATAGCAAGGGATATTATACACCCACTAGTGCTCATCCAATAGGGGCACATCCATAGGGATGTCCATATCTCCGGCTCACTGCATTACACTTAAGAACCACTTCTTCACTACTGCTCAACCACTAGGATCACATTCACCTGTGCTTGTCCAAAGACACATCCACTCAACAGATCTTCTTTCCCACTGCATTACACATGAGATTCATATGGAGTTTCTGATCAACTCTCTTCTCAGAGGAGGATAATACATCATCTTCATTTTTGTCTCATGATGATGCCCTGAACACTTTGGGATTTCACATGTACACCTTGTGCTTAGCCACATGCACGTCCAACTATGTAGATCTCCTTTCTCATTGTGTTACACAGAAGAATCATTTGGAGTTATTCTCAACTCTATGTAAGGAGGAGGCCATCTCTACATTCCAACATTGTCTCAGATAGGAACCACACAACCCTCTCAATGGCTCTCTCTCAGGTTTTTGTCCCGGAGAATGTCTCACATAAATACAATCATTAACAGTGGTTGCACGTAGTAGATGTTTTCCTGAAGTCCCAAAGTCCAGAGCCAATCTGGACCATTCGTGTCTATGGACACGTGTCCACATATTAGCTAGTGTTCAGAGTTCCGACGTTAGGGAGTTTTGGAGAGTGTTGTGGGAGAAACCTCTGAATTCCTGAAGTCTAGAGCCACTCCAGATTGTTCATTTCTGTGGACACATGTCCACAGATTAGCAAGTATTGATAGTTCCAACATTAATGAGTTTTGGAGAGTGTTCTCGGAGACACCTCCGAAGTCCCAGAGTGCCAGAATGAAGTGACATGTTGATTTCACCTAGGTTGATGTGGAACCACTCTAAGAATGCCACATGTCATCTTGTTTCATGATTTTCAAAAATTTGTTTGCAATTATAACTTGACATGTGTCACTCATAGATTGGGCCACCTGTCATCTCTATGTTTTTGACATGTAACACCCCCCTGGTGCGTGATTGTTTATGAGACACCGGGAGTTTAGAGATTTGGTGTTCGGGGGGAATTTTTTGTTGTGTTGTGGAATTCTTTGAAGCCTCAAGTCCCAGAGATCCTATCGGCCATTGATCTCAACTAGGAGCATGGACAATTGATTCTTGAAGCCTTTAGGGGTTTTCCAGTTCGATGTTTAGAGGAATTGAAGTGTCGTGTTGTAATATAATTCAAATCCTAGAGTACTGATGTCCCAGAGCCCTAGAGTGACATGGCTTGATGATTTCACCTAAGGTGACATGGACCCACTTATGCATGCAACATTTCAACTTGATTCACGCCTTTCACTGACCTATTGGGCCAATTGGAACTTCATAGGTGTCACCCGTTGATTGGGCCACATGTCATATCTATATTTTTGACATGTATCACCCCTATTGCATAGTGCTAAGAAGACTCTGATAGGTAATAAATTATTCATTAGAGACTTTTTAAGTGAGAATTTGTAAATACCTCTGAAGCATGAAGCTCAAGAGAGCCTCTTCGGGAGTCTGCTAGTTTGGCATTTAGGAGAAATAAGGTGTGATGTAGAAAGAACTCCCAAAGCTCCGAAGTAGCCGAGCCCCAAAGCTCCAAAGGTGTAACATGAAAGAGTTCTTCATTTGGGGTAAATGAGGTGTTAATATAACAGATCCTCCAAAGGTTGAAGTCTCGAAGTACCGGAACCTCGAAGTTGTGAAGAAGCATATGTTCAAAAGTTCACCAATTCGTCATCTTGGGGAAATGATGGGTGATAAAGGTGAAACCTTCGAATCCCAAAGTGTCAGAGCCGCTAATTCCCAAAGATCTAGATAAGCACATTTCAGCTAAGTGCTTGGTCATAGCCCATGGTCACATGCATTTTGGCAGCCGAAGAAAAAGGGATAGTTCCCGAAAATTGATTTTTAAGGATAGAAAGGGGATTAGAAAAGGAGTCCATGGGGTTTTTAAATTGTACAAAACTACATTGGCAGGAAATTATAGAATCATGCAAACCTAAAAAGGAGGATTCAACATGGGTCCAAGAGATATTTCGGCTCTGAAGAAGAAGAGAAAATGTACAAGGATTACATCAGAGAAAAGACAATGTTTTTTATAAATATCCATAACTTTCATCTCAAGGCTCAGAATTGAGCAAGAGAGAAGTCATTGGAAAGATTTTGGACACTAGAATATAACTGTTCACCCAAAAAATTGACCCGTGTAGTCAATTTCTCAGGAAATTAGAAGAAATAATTATGATATCTTATTGAACCAGAATGGTTCATATTTTCATGAAATTGTTGAGTCAATTAGATAGACAGGTTCACTTGGTTGCACATTTTGTAGAGTTAACAACTATTATATCAAATCAGGATCAACACATAGCGCATAGGAATGGAAGAGACATCGGGGGATTACAACCAAGAATATGAGATCAGAGGGATGGATGTCCATATGGGTATTGAAGGAACAAACTCAAATGGACATGAAGAAGGAAAGGAAGAAAACATGAATATGGTAGAGACCATTAAAAATTTGCAAAAGGATGTACAAATCCATAAAGATGATAATGAAAAGATTATGAAATAAAAGGAGAATAAAGAGGAATTTAACATAAGGTTAATGCAGAGATTGTACATAATAGAAAATAAGATAGATAAGGAGAATGGCTCAAACAAAATAGGAAGTCATAGGTCTCCTGGTGAGAAAAGAAGAACAATAAGTGTTAGAAGACATCATCATCACTCCCCAAGGAATTCCAATAGGAGATCACAAAAAATATCAAGTCCATATCCTATTAGAAAGCATAAGAGGTCAAGGGTGGATGAGCTACGAGGAGAAATGAACAAAATCAAACCTCCAACATTTGATGGTGAGCAGAAGAAGGATGAAGATGTTGAGAGTTGGCTGCTAGGCATGATTACATATTTTCAATTACATAACTACTCTTCTCACAGAGAAGGAATAATTTCCATCTATAAACTCAAGGGAAAGGAATCCATGTGGTGGGATCATCTTGTGCAGGTGCAACACATTAAAGAGAAAATTTTTACTTTGAAGGAATTCAAGAAGTATTTTGAAAAGAAATACTTGACTAAGAGATATTATGACAAGAAAATGAAATATTTATTTGAACTCAATAGATGAATATGAAAGAAGGTTTTTAGAACTGTTGAAGTATGTTTCTTTCATCAAAGATGAGACAATTAAGATTCATAGGTATTTGAGTGAGTTGTCAGCATTCACCAGTGACAATATACAAAATGATGATCCAAAAACATTGGAGGAGACCATAAGGCGAGCTAAATTCTTATATGATCAACATAAAACAAGGCCAACTTTCCAAAAATATTGGGAAGACAAGAAGAAATATACGATAGAACAGAGGAAGAAATGGACTAAACCACCATTCTTCAACAATAATCCTCAAGGACAACCAACTTCTAGAGAACCCATAACAATTGAGACAGGGAGGCAAAGCCTGAGGAAACCACCTACAATGTTGGGGATGTAAAAGAGATAATATGTATAGAGATTGTCCACACATACATGAAAAAGTGAGAATTGTTCATAATGTACAACAAGATAAAATAGTGGAGGACATGGGAAGAAGTATACCAAGGATCTATGTATCCCTGGACAACAAGCAAGCAGAGTTCCAGTCACATATGATTGAAGTGGAAGGTATGATCAACAACCAAACTATTGGTATTTTAATTGATTCAGGAGCTAGTCATAGTTATATAGATCGTAAGATGGTGAAAATATTTCTATTGCCAAGAAGGGAGCATGGAAAATATTGGTTGGTGTAGCTGGCTGCAGGAGCCAAAAGAAAAGTTAATGATATGGTTAAGACATGTCCTATGGGTGTGAATGGAATGAACACCAGGGTAGATTTGAATATCTTTCCTTTAGGTTCCTATGAATTTATAAATGGGATGGGTGGTTGGACCAACACCATGATATCCTAGATTGTCATAACAAGGCATTTAATTTCTTGGATGGAGAAGGGAACCCAAGGACAATATAGGGAATTCCTAGGTAAATAATTATCAGAGAAATCTCAGCATTGTAGCTGAAGAAAAGTTATAGGAAAGGGTTTAAATTATTTTCATCACATATGGAAGAAACACCTGAAGATAAGGTGTCAAATATTGAAGATTATGCAGTCCTAAAAGTGTTTGAAGATTTGTTTAAAGCAATACCAGGATTAGCCCCTAAAAGAGACATTGATTTCTCCAGAAATCTGATGCGTGGAGGAGCTCCAATATCCAAGAATCCATACATGATTAGTACACCAGAACCAAAGGAGTTACAACTGAAACTTGAAGAGCTCTTGAGGGTATACACGCTCAAGTGTGTCACCTTGGCGTGCCCCGATTTTATTTGTGAAGAAGAAGGATGGAACATTGATCCAGATTATTTTCGACATGAAATGAGATCAGAGATATAATAAAGAAATGCACAGAGATATCATAGATATTCAATAATATAACATAAATATATCAGATATGCAACCATATACATAGAGATACAGTAATACATGATTTCTATTAATGAAATAACTGTATAGAGACTATAAAAATACAGAGTGAAAGACTTGCTAGAATGGTGGCAGCTTATCTCTGAGAAGAGATGTGACGGCTACTCGCATTCGCAAGAAGATGACTACAAATGAGGATCTGAAGGAATTTTTACAATAAATAGGAATGCCAAAAACCCTAGACATACAAAAACCTAACCCTAGGAGATGAAGTGCCAAAAGTCATGTGGGCCCCGTTTGGGTAAGTTACTACATTAACTTCCTGGGGTCGTAACTTTTGCATACGATCTTCGTTTTAGGCGTATGATAGCTCGTTGGAAAGGTATCGTCGATGAGATTAATTTTTGGGGCTCAATCATGCCTTAAAATATCAATCAGAACCTAGATCTCTAAAAACCTTCATTTAAGCCCTCAAAATGGCCCCAAAAGTTAAAACCTACTAATAATAGTAAATTGCCAAAATTGCCAGAAAATTGTTTTGAGCCAGTCGGAAAACGTGGGTGGCCACTGATATCAACCTGGATCAATCCTCCATCCTTAGGAAGTAATGGTCTCCATTGCGTTGAGTTCCCGGGAGAGAGGGAAAAGCATTTGCTGGATCTGCATCTTGGTGAGATGCTTGTATTGCTGGAGAAGTCACGTTGCTAAGTTTGTGGAAGTCCGTCATGAACATGTTGAAGATGAGGACATTCAAAAAGTCGATATACATGAGAGGAAGGTGTGTATAAGGAATCATTGTGCTTTGCTGCAACCTTGTCGACCTGCTTCTGTTGGATATAAGGTGTAGAGGGTGAGGTTGTAGTGGTTGCATTGTCCTTTTGTTCCCCTTTTGAACAGATTGTGAAGAAGCTAAATTTTGTAGTATGAGATACTACCTTGTGACACTTTTTAGGTGGAACAATGGTTGGAAATACCTATGGTATTTTGTAGATATGACCCCCAAGAGAAACAATGACACTGCGAGGTTGAGACTCATAAATAGCATGGCGCTTCCACATATATGGTTGGCCCAAGAGAACATCACAGACATCCAGTGGGGAAACATCACATAATACCTCATCCTTGAAGGGTTGGATGATGTATGACAATCGACATTGTTGGATGACACGAAGATCTCTTCCTTGGCGAATCCACCCGATGTTGTATGGTTGCGGGTGTGGTGTTGTCGACAATCCCAATAGTTTAACCACCTCTGCTGAGATGAGGTTCTTCTGGCTTATTCTATCAACAGTAAACTCAAACAGGGTCCCCTTCACCCACATATGTGAATGAAAAAGGTGCTCCCCCTCTTCGGGATCTGTTGGTTCTTCTGGTGGAATTGCTACGGTCATGACAATATAAATGGGGTTTGCGTCAATGATCTGTCCTTTACCAGTATTTTCAGAATCAGATTCTGATCTCAGCCACCAATGAATTTTTTTAGAGATAGTCATCAGTGTTGTGCCAGGGGATTTTGTGGAAATCACACCATTTTCTAGTGTCCTTCTTTGTCTTCCCGTGACACTTATTTTCCTGTGTCTTGGACTGGTTTTTGGGAGACTGTTTGTTAGGGATGTATTTGTCATACTTTGGTTGTTGCGGATTTCCAGACCTGAATTCCTGTTTGTTCTGGTGCTTAAATTTCTGCTCAATTTTAACAGCATATCGATAAGCAACATAGAGTTATGAGATGTCCAGAAAATCCATTTCAGTCTGGATGTATCTATGTAGAGCCCCACGGTATTTCAAAACCAAATGTCAGAGTCTTTGATACCTAGCTTGGTGCGCGAGGTATGGAAGGTATTGGTGAAATCCGGAACTTCTTGGCCCCTCTCTTGTCGCAGTGTGGTCCATCTCATGTACTGGTCCTCATAGTTGCCAACAGGGTAATACTGTTCCTTTACCGCATCCATAAAAAAATCCCAAGTGGGATCGACTCCATATATTCCAGACTTCTCTGTGACACTTTGATCCCAGTAAGTTTCCCACCAATGTCTGACATGAGAGAGAGCTTTAAGTAGTGCAAAGGTGATCTTTTCTTTGTCGGAAAAATTGTGAACAGAGAAATAACCTTCTAACAGAGTTAACCATTTTTCTAGGGCTTCTGCATCTATTTGTCCTTCAAATATGAGAATATCAAAATTAACTTGTACCTTGATAGGTGAGGTGCATACAAAGTGACCTCTTGATGAATATGCGTCTGATTCTATCGGCAGACATTTAAGGATGTGGGCAAAATTCTCCATCATTTCGTCCCTCTGTTGCGTGAGAGCTTGCTCAAGCAATAGATTGATAGGATCGTCTGTTCCGTCGTTTTTATTTTCTTCGACCATTGAGGGTTTATTGGGTGAGCGAGAGAGAATTCAATAGAGATAAGCTCAAGACCCAACTTTCTATACTCGGACCTCGTCGGGGACATGCACTGAAAAATGATCAAGAGAAGCCTGCTCTGATACCATTGATCTGGATTATTTTCTACACAAAATTAGATCGGAGATATAATAAAGAAATGCACAGACATATCAAAAATATTAAATAATATAACATAAATATATGAGATATGAAAAAATAAACACATAGATACAGTAATACATGATTTCTATTAATGAAAAAAATGTACAGAGACTGTAAAAATACAGAGTGAAAGATTCGCTAGAATGGTGGCAGCTTATCTCTGAGAAGAGATGTGACGGCTACTCGCATTCGCAAGAAGATGATTAAAAATGAGGCTCTGGAGGCATTTTTACAATAAACAGGAATGCCAAAAACCCTATACATCCAAAATCCTAACCCTAGGAGATGAACAGGCAAAATCCATGTGGGCCCCGTTTGGGTAAGTTAGTACATTAACTTCCCAGGGTCGTAACTTTTGCATACCATCTCTGTTTTAGGCGTATGATAGCTCATTGGAAAGGTATCGGCGAGGAGATTCATTTTGGGGGATTATTCATGCCTTAAAATATCACTAAAAACCTATATATCTAAAAACCTTCATTTAGGCCCTCAAAATGGCCCTAGAAGTTAAAACCTTCTAAAAATAGTAAATTGTCAAAATTGTCGGAAAACTGTTTTGAGCCAGTCGAAAAAGGTGGGTGGCCACCGATATCCACCTGGATCAATACTCCCTACTTAGGAAGCAATGGTCTCCATTTCATTGAGTTCTCAGGGGAGAGGGAAAAACATTTGCTGGATCTGCATCTTGGTGAGCTGCTTGTATTGTTGGAGACGTCGCGTTGCTTAGTTTGTGGAAGTCTGTCATGAACCTGTTGAAGCTGAGGTTGTTCAATAAGTCGAGCTACATGAGAGGAATGTGTGAAGAAGGAATCTTTACACTTTGCTGCAACCTTGTCAACCTGCTTCTATTGGATAGAAGGTGTAGGGGGCGAGGCTGTAATGTTTGCAGTGTCCTTTTGTTCCACTTTTGAACAAATTGTGAAGAAGCTAAATTTTGCAGTATGAGATACTACCTTGCAACACTTTTTAGGTGGAACAATGGTTGGAACTACCTTTGGTATTCTATAGATATGACCCCCCAGAGAAACAATGACAATGCGAGGTCGAGACTCATAAATAGCATGGTGCTTCCACATATATGGTTGGCCCAAGAGAACATCACAGACATCCAATGGGGAAACATCACATAATAGCTCATACTTGAAGGGTTGGATGTCGTATGACAATAGACACTGTTGGATGACACAGAGATTTCGTGCTTGGTGAATCCACCCGATGTTGTATGGCTGCGGGTGTGGTGTTGTCGACTGATCCAAAAACGAAGGTATTACTGATAAATTGCAAGTTAGTTTAATGTACTTTTTGCATCGGATCGTTAAGAATGCGAAATACATAAACTTGTTATCTTGTTTGCGGAATATCAAATGTGACTTTTACTTGATACTGATTAATGTATAAAGAGATCAACCAATAATATCCATGCTGCAAATGAAGAGAATAGAATAGAAAAACATAAAGAGAAATAGAGACAAGAGGTTGATAACAGAGTTCACCAATCGTTGGCTACGTCTTCGGGCCCGCTTCCAAGTGGAGGACCTCTTTATTGCTCTTTAAAATGCTCAAAGTTCTCTTACAATGCTCTTTGTTGTTATATTACAATGCTTCATGTCTGATGTGCAAGACCCGCTTGCTCAGATTCATGCACGCACCATCAAAATCCCCTCAACAACATGAGAAAAGGCCAAAATTTACAAACTGCTCCTTCAAAACCCTGCATCAAAAAGTTTCCTCTCAAGCTCAAAAAGCCTTAAATTTATAGTATTTAGGCCCAATAAGAGAATCCCAACTTCCCCTAAATACCTAGCCTCTTTTTGGGATCAAATCCCCCTTTAAATGGCCAAAATATCCAAAACAAAGTGAAATCTGGGCTTTTCTAAAGTTAAAAAACCCATTTTTAACAAAAATACACAGAGTAGCCCCTTTTGGGTTGGGCGTGCCCTTGGCTCCTAGTCATTAGGCATATTCATAGGATCACAAGCTAAAAAGGAGGGTGCTTAGTTGGGATAATCCCCGTTTGGAGTGCGCCCCCCTGGTCTCATGGGATTCTCCTCAAAACCAGGGCTGAGGTTTATCCATTGGGCGACCCCCTTGTTACTTTATCACCTTTATTTATATTATTTCGTGTTTTAGTGTTACAAGCACCACCAAGGGTGCATTGGAAAGGGACCTTTGTCAAAGGCTTTGTCTGACCCAAGAGGTCATGGGATCAAACCCCATGGACTCCAATAAAACTTTTGCCACCAACCATTAACCAATACCATGGTGCCACGTGGCACCCAACCATTTGCCAAAAAAATGCCACTTGTCAATTGTTGGTTGGATCCCTGTCACTGACCAGTCACCTTCTGCTGGACTGCCACTTGTTGCCACTTGTCTCTGCCATGTCATCACTATTGATGTCATGCTGATGTCATCATTTGACTGGACCTGTCGACTTTTTGCCTGTTTGAGAAAACAGTCAGAGTACGATAACTCTCACATACAACGTCCATTTGAGAAAGTAAATATATGTCTAGGATTGGGAGAACGATCCAGACACAATGGCATTGGTTTCATCCAATTCTGAGAACTTTGATTTTTGAGCATTTTCTTAGCTAGGGGAGCCTCTTGGATCATCGATAATCCCAACTATTTAACGACCTCTACTGAGATGAGGTTCTTCGGGCTTCTGCTATCGACAAAAAAATACAACGGGGTCCCCTTCACCCACATATATGAATGAAAAAGGCGCTCCCCCTCTTCGGGATCTGTTGGTTCTTCTAGTTGAATTGCTGCGGTCACGACAATAGAAGTGGGGTCTGCGTCAATGATCTTTCCTTTACTAGTATTTTCAGAATCAGATTCTGAATGAGGGTTCGGATCCTTGCCTTTGATCTTGGCCACCAATGACTGTTTTGAGCGACATTCATCAGTGTTGTGCCAGGGGATTTTGTGGAAATCACACCATTTTCCGGTGTCCTTCTTTGTCTTCTCGTGACCCTTCTTTTCCTGTGTCTTGGACTCGTTTTCACGAGACTGTTTGTTAGGGATGTCTTTGTCATACTTTGGTTGTTGCAGATTTGCAGACCTGAATTCCCGTTTGTTCCGATGCTTCAATTTTTGCTCAATTTTAACAGCATATCGATAAGCAACACTAAGTGATGAGATGTCCAGAAAATCCATTTCAGTTTGGATGTATCTGCATAGAGCCCCACGGTATTTCAGAACCAAATGTCACTTAGAGTCTTTAATACCCAGCTTGGTGCACAAGGTATGGAAGATATTGGTGAACTCCAGAACTGCTTGGCCCCTCTCTTGTCGTAGTGTCGTCCATCTCATGTACTGGTCCTCATAGTTGTCAACAGGGTAGTACTGTTCCTTTACCGCATCCATAAAAAAATCCCAAGTGGGATCGACCCCATATATTCCAGACTCCTCTGTGGAACTTTGCTCGTAGTAAGTTTCCCACCAATGTTTGACATGAGGGAGAGATTTAAGGAGTGTGAAGGTGATCTTTTCTTTGTCGGAAAAATTGTGAACAGAGAAATAACCTTCTAGCAGAGTTAACCATTTTTCTAGGGCTTCTGCATCTATCTGTCCTTCAAATACAGGAATATCAAAATTAACTTGTACCTTGAAAGGCGAGGTGCCTCCAAAGTTACTGCTTGATGAAGATGCGTCTGATGCTATTGACAGGCATTTAAGGATGTGGGGAAAATTCTCCATCACTTCGTCCCTTTGTCGTGTGAGAGCTTGCTCAAGCAACAAATTGATAGGATCGTCTGCTCAATTGTTTTTTTTTTCTTCCTCCATTGATGGTTTCTTGGGTGTGCGAGAGCGATTTTCTTCAAGAGAGACAAGCTCGAGACCCAAATTTCTATACTTGGACCTCGTCGGGGACATGCACCGAAAAAACGATCAAGAGTAGCCTGCTCTGATACCACTGATCCGGATTATTTTCGACACGAAATGAAATCGGAGATATAATAAAGAAATGCATAGATATATTGCAGATATTCAATAATATAACATAAATATATCAGAAATGAAACCGTAAACATAGAGATACAGTAATACACAATTTCTATTAATGAAATAAATGTACAAAGACTATAAAAATACAGAGTGAAAGACTCGCTAGAATGATGGCAGCTTATCTCTAAGAAGAGACGTGACGACTACTCGCATTCGCAAGAAGATGATTAAAAATGAGGCTCTGAAGGCCTTTTTACAATAAATAGGAATTCCCGAAACCCTAGACATCCAAAAACCTAACCCTAGGAGATGAAACACCAAAACTCATGTGTGCCCCGTTTGGTTAAGTTAGTACATTAACTTCCCGGGGTCCTAACTTTTGCATACAATCTTTGTTTTAGGCGTATGATAGCTCGTTGGAAAGGTATCATCGAGGAGATCAATTTTGGGGGCTCAATCATTCATTTGTTTATCATTGAGAACCTCTATCTAAAAAAACCTTCATTTAGGCCCTCAAAATGGACCCAGAAGTTAAAACCTACTAAAAATAGTAAATTGCCAAAATTGCTAGAAAACTATTTTGAGCCAGTCAGAAAAGGTAGGTGGCTACCGATACCCACCTGGATCAATCCTCCCTCCTTAGGAAACAATGTTCTCTATTGCGTTGATTTTTTGGGGGAAAGGTAAAAGCGTTTGTTGGATCTACATCTTGGTGAGTTGCTTGTATTGCTGGAGACGTTGCGCTGCTTAGTTTGTCGAAGTCTGTTATGAACCTGTTGAAGATGAGACTGTTCTACAAGTCGAGCTACATGAGAGGAAGGTGTGTATAAGGAATATTTGTGCTTTGCTGCAACCTTGTTAACCTGCTTCTATTGGATAGAAGGTACAGGGGGCGAGGCTATAATGGTTGCAGTTTCCTTTTGTTCCCCTTTTGAACAGATTGTGAAGAAGCTGAATTTTGCAGTATGAGATACTGCCTTGGGACATTTTTTAGGTGGAACAAAGGTTGGAACTACCTCTAATATTTTGTAGAGATGACCTCCCAAAGAAACAACAACACTACAGGGTCGAGACTCATAAATAGAATGGCGCTTCTAGATATATGGTTGGCCCAAGAGAACATCACCGACATCCAGTGGGGCAACAACACATAATACCTCATCCTTGAAGGGTTGGATGTCGTATGACAATCAACACTGTTGGATGACACAGAGATCTCATCCTTGGCGAAGCCAGCCGATGTTGTATGATTGCGGGTGTGGTGTTGTCGACAATCCAAACTGTTTAATGACCTCTGCTGAGATGAGGTTCTTCTGGCTTCCGCTATCAACAATCAAATGCAGCGAGGTCCCCTTCAACCACATCTATGAATGAAAAAGGTGTTCCCCCTCTTCGGGATCTGTTGGTTCTTCTGGTTGAATTGTTGCGGTCGTGACAATAGCAGTGGGGTCTGCGTCAATTATCTGTCCTTTACCAGTATTTTCAGAATCAGATTCAGAATCAGGGTTCGACTCCTTGTCTTTGATCTCGGCCACCAATGACTGTTTTGAGGGACATTCATCAATGTTGTGCTAGGGGATTTTGTATAAATCACACCATTTTCCAGTGTCCTTCTTTGTATTCCCGTGATCCTTCTTTTCCTGTGTCTTGGACTCGTTTTTGGGATACTCTTTGTTAGGGATGTCTTTGTCATACTTTGGTTGTTGCGGATTTACAGACTCAAATTCCTTTTCTTTCTGGTGCTTAAATTTGTGCTCAATTTTAACAACATATCGATAAGAAGCACCAGGTGATGAGATGTCCAGAAAATCCATTTCAGTATGAATGTATCTGTGTAGAGCCCCACGGTATTTCAGAACCAAATTTCCCTTCGAGTCTTTGATAACCATCTTGGTGCACAAGGTATGGAAGGTATTGGTGAACTCCAGAGTGTCTTGGCCCCTCTCTTGTCGCAGTGTGGTCCATCTCATGTACTGATCCTCATAGTTTCTAACAGGATAATACTGTTCCTGTACCACATCCATAAAAATATCCCTAGTGGGATCGACCACATATATTCCAGACTCCTCTGTGGAAATTTTCTCCCAGTAAGTTTCCCACCAATGTTTGACATGAGGGAGAGCTTTAAGGAGTGCGAAGGTGATCTTTTCTTTGTCGTAAAAATTGTGAACAAAGAAATAACCTTCTAACAGAGTTAACCATTTTTCTAGGGCTTCTGCATCTATCTGTCCTTCAAATACAGGAATATCAAAATTAAATTGTACCTTAAAGGCAAGGTGCCTCCAAAGTTGCCTCTTGATGAATATGTGCCTGATTCTATCGACAGGCGTTTAAGGATGCGAGCAAAATTCTCCATCATTTCATCCCTCTGTTGCGTGAGCGCTTGCTCAAGCAATAGATTGATAGGATCGTCTGGTCCTTTGTTTTTCTTTTCTTCTACCATTGAGGGTTTCTTGGGTGTGCGAGAGCGATTTTCTTCAAGAGAGACAACCTCTAGACCCAACTTTCTATACTCGGACCTCGTCGGGGACATGCAATCAAAAAATGATCAAGAGAAGCCTGCTCTGATACCACTGATCCGGATTATTTTCGGAACGAAATGACATCGAAGATATAATAAAGAAATACACAGATATATCACAGATATTCAATAAAATAACAGAAATATATCAGAGATGCAACCGTAAACACAAAGATACAATAGTACACAATTTCTATTAATGAAATAAATATACAGAGACTGTAAAAATGCAGAGTGAAAGACTCGCAAGAATGGTGGCAGCTTATCTCTGAAAAGAGATGTGACGGCTACTCGGATTTGCAAGAAGATGATTACAAATGAGGTTCTGAAGGCATTTTTACAATAAACAGAAATGCCAAAAACCCTATACATCCAAAAACATAACCGTAGGAGATGAAGCGTCAAAAGTCATGTGGGCCCCGTTTGGGTAAGTTAGTAAATTAACTTCTTGGGGTCGTAACTTTTACATACGATCTCCGTTTTAGGCGTATGATAGATCGTTGGAAAGGTATCATCGAGGATATTCATTTTTGGGGCTCAATCATTCCTTCATCTATCATTGAGAACCTATATCTTGAAAAACTTTCATTTAGGCCCTCAAAATGGCCCAAGAAGTTAAAACCTGCTAAAAATAGCAACTTGCCAAAATTGCCAAAAAACTGTTTTGAGCCTGTCGAAAAAGGTGGGTGGCCACCGATATCCACTTGGATCAATCCTCCCTCATTAGTAAGTAGTGGTATCCATTGCGTTGAGTTCCCAGGAGAGACGAAAAAATTGTTTGCTGGATCTGCATCTTGGTGAGCTGCTTGTATTGCTGGAGACGTTGCGTTGCTTAGCTTGTGAAAGTCTGTCATGAACCTATTGAAGTTGAGGCTATTCAACAAGTTGAGCTACATGAGAGGAAGGCATAAGGAATCTTTTCACTTTGATACAACCTTTTCAACCTTCTTTTGTTGGATAAAAGGTGCAGGGGGCAAGGCTGTAGTGGTTGCAGTGTCCTTTTGTTCCCCTTTTGAACAGATTGTGAAGAAGCTGAATTTTGTAGTATGAGATACTACCTTGTGACACTTTTTAGGTGGAACAATGGTTGGAACTACATCTAGTATTCTGTAGAGATGACGCCCCAGAGAAGCAATGACATTGCGGGTTTGAGACTCATAAATAGCATGGCGCTTCTAGATATATGTTTGGCCCAAGAGAACATCACAGACATCCAGTGGGGCAACATCACATAATACCTCAACCTTGAAGGGTTGGATGTCTTATGAAAATTGACACTAATGGATGACATGGAGATCTCATCCTTGGCAAAGCCACCCGATGTTGTATGGCTACGGGTGTGGTGTTGTCGACAATCCCAACTGTTTAACGACCTCTACTAAGATGAGGTTCTTATGGCTTGCACTATCAACAATAAAATGCAGTGGGGTCCCCTTCACCCACATCTGTGAATGAAAAAGGTGCTACCCCTCTTTAGGATTTGTTGGTTCTTTTGTTTGAATTGTTGTGATCGCGAAAATAGCAGTGTGGTCTGTGTCAATGATCTGTCCTTTACCAATATTTTCAAAATCACATTTTGAATCAGATTCTGAATCAGGGTTCGGCTCCTTGTCTTTGATCTCGGCCACCAATGACTATTTTGAGCGACATTCATCAGTGTTGTGTCAGGGGATTTTGTGGAAATCACACCATTTTCTGGTGTCCTTCTTTGTCTTCCCGTGAGCCTTCTTTTCTTGTGTCTTGAAATGGTTTTCGGGAGACTGTTTGTTAGGGTTGTCTTTGTCATACTTTGGTTGTTGCAGATTTGCAGACCCGAATTCCCGTTTGTTCTGGTGCTTAAATTTCTGCTCAAATTTAACAGCATATCGATAAGCAACATCGAGTGATGAGATGTCCAGAAAATCCATTTCAGTCTGGATGTATCTGTGTAGAGCCCCATGGTATTTCAGAACCAAATGTCACTCAGAGTCTTTGATACCCAGCTTGGTGCACAAGGTATGGAAGGTATTGGTGAACTCCAGAACTTCTTGGCCCCTCTCTTGTCGTAGTGTGGTCCATCTCATGTACTGGTCCTCATAGTTGGCAACATGGTAATACTGTTCTTGTACCACATCCATAAAAAAATCCCAAGTGGGATCGACCCCATATATTCCAGACTCCTCTGTGGAAATTTGATCCCAGTAAGTTTCCCACCAATGTTTGACATGAGGGAAATCTTTAAGGAGTGTGAATGTGATATTTTCTTTGTCAGAAAAATTGTGAACAGAGAAATAACCTTCTAGTAGAGTTAACCATTTTTCTAGGGCTTCTACATTTATCTGTCCTTCAAATATAGGAATATCAAAATTAACTTGTACCTTAAAAGATGAGGGGCCTCCAAAGTGGCCTCTTGATGAATATGCGCCTGATGCTAATGACAGGCGTTTAAGTATGTGGAAAAAAATCTCCATCATTTCGTCACTATGTCGCGTGAGACCTTGCTCAAGCAATAGATTGATATGATCGTTTGCTCCGTCGTTTTTCTTTTCTTCTGCCATTGAGGGTTTCTTGGGTGTGCAAGAGTGATTGTCTTCAAGAGAGACAAGCTCGAGACCGAACTTGCTATACTCGGACCTCGTCGGGGACATGCATTGAAAAAATGATCAAGATCAACCTGCTCTGATACCACTGATTCAGATTATTTTCGGCACGAAATGAGATTGGAGATATAATAAAGAAATGCACAGAGATATCGTAGATATTCAATAATATAATAGAAATATATCAGAGATGCAACCATAAACACAGAGATATAGTAATACACGATTTCTATTAATGAAAGTACAGAGACTGTAAAAATGCAGAGTGAAAGACTCGCTAGAATGGTGGCAGCTTATCTCTGAGAAGAGATGTGACGGCTACTCGCATTTGTAAGAATATGATTACAAATGATACTCTGAAGGAATTTTTACAATAAACATGAATTCCAAAAACCCTAGACATCCAAAAACCTAACCCTAGGAGATGAAGCGCCAAAATTCATGTGGGCTCCGTTTGGGTAAGTTAGTACATTAACTTCCCGGGGTCGTAACTTTTGCATACGATCTCTGCTTTAGGCGTATGATAGATCGTTGGAAAGGTATCATCGAGGAGATTTATTTTGGGGGATCAATCATGCCTTCGACTATGATTGAGAACCTTGATCTCGAAAAACCTTCATTTAGGCCCTAAAAATGGCCCCAGAAGTTAAAACCTGCTAAAAATAGTAAATTGCCAAAATTCCCAGAAAACTGTTTTGAGCCAGTCGAAAAAGGTGGGTGGCCACCAATATCCACCTAGATCAATCCCCCCTCCTTTGGAAGAAATGGTCTCCATTGCATTAAGTTCTCAGGGGAGAGGGAAAAGCATTTGCTGGATCTGCCTGTTGGTGAGTTGCTTGTATTGTTGGAGACGTCATGCTGCTTAGTTTGTGGAAGTCTGTCATGAACCTGTTGAACCTGAGGTTGTTCAACAAGTCGAGCTACATGAGAAGAAGGTGTGCAGAAGGAATATTTATGCTTTTCTAGAACCTTGTCTACCTGCTTCTATTGGATAGAAGGTGCAGGGGGTGAGGCTATAGTGGATACAGTGTCCTTTTGTTCCCCTTTTGAACAGATTGTGAAGAAGCTAAATTTTGTAGTATGAGATACTACCTTTTGACACATTTTAGGTGTAAAAATGGTTGGAACTACCTCTGGTATTCTGTAGAGATGACCTCCCATAGAAATAAATACACTGCGGGGTTGAGACTCATAAATAACATGGTGCTTCCACATATATGGTTGGCCCAGGAGAACATCACAGACATCCAATGGGGTAACATCACATAATACCTCATCCTTGAAGGGTTGGATGTTGTATGACAATTGACACTATTGGATGACATGGAGATCTCGTCCTTGACGGAGCCACCCAATGTTGTATGGCTACAGGTGTGGTGTTGTCAACAATCCCAACTGTTTAACGACCTCTGCTGAGATAACATTCTTCTGGCTTCTGCTATCAACAATCAAGTGTTGCGGGGTCCCCTTCACCCACATATGTGAATGAAAAAGTCACTCCCCCTCTTTGGGATCTGTTGGTTCTTATGGTTGAATTGTTGCGGTCGCGACAATAGCAGTGGGGTCTATGTCAATCATCTATCCTTTACCAATATTTTCATAATCATATTCTGAATCAGGGTTTGGCTCCTTGTCTTTGATCTCGACCACCAATGACTATTTTGAGCGGCATTCATTAGTGTTGTGCCAGGGGATTTTGTGGAAATTACACCATTTTACGGTGTCCTTATTTGTCTTCCCGTGACCCTTCTTTTCCTGTGTCTTGGACTGGTTTTTGGGAGACTGTTTTTTAGGGATGTATTTGTCATACTTTGGTTGTTTCGGATTTGTAGACCCAAATTATCGTTTGTTCTGGTGCTTAAATTTCTGCTCAATTTTAACAGCATATTGATAAGCAGGACCGAGTGATGAGATGTCCAGAAAATCCATTTCAGTCTTGATGTATCTGTGTAGAGCCCCACGGTATTTCAGAACCAAATGTCGGAGTCTTTGATACCTAGCTTGGTGCGCAAGGTATGGAAGGTATTGGTGAACTACAGAACAACTTGGCCCCTCTCTTGTCATAGTGTGGTCCATCTCATGTACTGGTTCTCATAGTTGCCAACAGGGTAATATTGTTCCTGTACCACATCCATAAAAGAATCCCAAGTGGGATCGACCACATATATTCCAGAATCCTCTATGGAACTTTGCTCCCAGTAAGTTTCCCACCAATTTTTGACATGAGGGAGAGCTTTAAGGAGTACGAAGGTGATCTTTTCTTTGTCGGAAAGATTGTGAACAGAGAAATAACCTTCTAGCAGAGTTAACCATTTTTCTAGGGCTTCTGCATCTATCTGTCCTTCAAATATAGGAATATCAAAATTAAATTATACCTTGAAAGGTGAGGTTCCTCCAAAGTGGCCACTTGATGAAGATGCACCTAATGCTATCAGCATGTGTTTAAGGATGCGGGAAAAATTCTCCGTCATTTCGTCCCTCTGTCGCGTGAGAGCTTGCTCAAGCAACATATTGATATGATCATCTTCTCCTTTGTTTTTCTTTTCTTATAACATTGAGGGTTTCTTGGGTGTGTGAGAGTGATTGTCTTTAAGAGAGACAAGCTTGAGACCCAACTTTCTATACTCGGACCTTGTCGGGGACATGCACTGAAAAAATGATCAAGAGCAGCCTGCTTTGATACCACTGATCCAGATTATTTTCGGCACGAAATGAGATCGAAGATATAATAAAGAAATGCACAGAGATATCACAGATATTCAATAATATAACATAAATATATCAGAGATGCAACCGTAAACATTGAGATACAGTAATACACAATTTCTATTAATGAAAGAAATGTTCAGAGACTAAAAATATAGAGTGAAAGACTCGCTAGAATGGTGGCATCTTATCTCTGAGAAGAGATGTGACAGCTACTCACATTCGCAAGAAGATGGTTACAAGTGAGGCTCTAAAATCCTTTTTACAATAAACAGGAATGCCAAAAACCCTATACATCCAAAAACCTAACCCTAGGAGATGAAGCGACAAAAGTCACGTGGACCATGTTTGGGTAAGTTAGTACATTAACTTCCCAGGGTCGTAACTTTTTCATACGATCTCCATTTTAGGCGCATGATATCTCATTGGAAAGGTATTGTAAAGGATATTAATTTTTGGGGATCAATCATGCCTTTGACTATCATTGAGAACCTCGATCTCGAAAAACCATCATTTACACCCTCAAAATGGCCCCGGAAGTTAAAACCTGCTAAAAATAGTAAAATGCCAAAATTGTCAGAAAATTGTTTTGAGCCAGTCGGAAAAGGTGGGTGGCCACCGATATCAAACTGGATCAATACTCCCTCCTTAGGAAGTAATGGTATCCATTGCATTGAGTTCTCGGGGGAGAGGGAAAAGCGTTTGCTGGATCTGGATCTTGGTGAACTGTTTGTATTGCTGGAGACATCATGTTGCTTAGTTTGTGGAAGTCTGTCATGAACCTGTTGAAGTTGAGGATGTTTAACAAGTCAAGCTACATGAGGGAAAGGTGTGCAGAAGGAATGTTTGCATTTTGTTGCAACCTTGTCGACCTGCTTCTGTTGGATAGAAGGTGCAGGGGGCGAGGATGTAGTGGTTGCAATGTCGTTTTGTTCCCCTTTTCAGTAGATTGTGAAGAAGCTGAATTTTGTAGTATGAGATACTACCTTGCGACACTTTTTAGGTGGAACAATGGTTGGAACTACCTCTAGTATTCTGTAGAGATGATCCCCCAGAGAAACAATGACACTGCGGGGTCGAGACTCTTAAATAGCATGGCGCTTCCACATATATGGTTGTCCCAAGAGAACATCACAGACATCCAATGTGGCAACATCACATAATACCTCATCCTTGAAGGGTTGGATGTCATATGACAATAGACACTATTGGATGACACGGATATCTCATCCTTGGCAAAGCCACCCGATGTTGTATGGCTGCAGCTGTGGTGTTGTCGACAATCCCAACTATTTAACGAACTCTGCTAAGATGAGGTTTTTTTGGCTTCCGCTATCAACGATAAAATGCAACAGGGTCCCCTTCACCCACATCTGTGAATGAAAAATGCACTCCCCCTCTTCGAGATCTGTTGGTTCTTCTGGTTGAATTGCTACGGTCGTGACAATAGCAGCAGGGTCTCCATTAATGATCTGTCCTTTACCAGTATTTTCATAATCAGATTCTGAATCAGGGTTCGACTCCTTGTGTTTGATCTCGGCCACCAATAACTGTTTTGAGTGACATTCATCAATATTGTGCCAAGATATTTTGTGGAAATCACACCATTTTCGAGTGTCCTTCTTTGTCTTCCCGTGACCCTTCTTTTCCTGTGTCTTGGACTAGTTTTCAAGAGACTGCTTGTTAGGGTTGTCTTTGTCATACTTTGGTTGTTGCGGATTTGTAGACCCAAATTTCCATTTGTTCTGGTGCTTAAATTTCTTATCAATTTTAATAGCATATCGATAAGCACCACTGAGTGATGAGATGTTCAAAAAATCCATTTTAGTCTGGATGTATCTGTGTAGAGCCCCACGGTATTTCAGAACCAAATGTCGCTCGGAGTCTTTGATACCCAGCTTGGTGTGCAAGGTATGGAAGGTATTGGTGAACTCTAGAACTACTTGTCCCCTCTCTTGTCGTAGTGTGGTCCATCTCATGTACTGGTCCTCATAGTTGCCAACAAGGTAATACTGTTCCTTTACCTCATCCATAAAAAAATCCCAAGTGGGATCGACCCCATATATTCTAGACTCCTTTGTGGAACTTTTCTCCAAGTAAGTTTCCCACTAATGTTTTACGTGAGGGAGAGATTTAAGGAGTGTGAAGGTGATATTTTCTTTGTCGGGAAACTTGTGAAGAGAGAAATAACCTTCTACCAGAGTTAACCATTTTTCTAGGGCTTCTGCATCTATTTTTCCTTCAAATACAGGAATATAAAAATTAATTTGTACCCTGAAAGGAAAGGTACCTCCAAAGTGGCCTCTTGATGAATATGTGCCTGATGCTATCAACATGCATTTAAGGATGTGGGTAAAATTCTCCATCATTTCCTCCCTCTGTCGCGTGAGAGCTTTCTCAAACAACAGATTGATAGGATCGTCTGCTCCGTCATTTTTCTTTTCTTCCGCCATTGAGGGTTTCTTAGGTGGGAGAGAGCGAATGTCTTTAAGAGAGACAATCTCGAGACCCAACTTGCTATACTCGGACCTCGTCGGGGACATGCACTGAAAAAATGATCAAGAGCAGCCTGCTTTGATACCACTGATATGGATTATTTTCGGCACGAAATGAGATCGAAGATATAATAAAGAAATGCACAGAGATATCGCAGATATTCAATAATATAACAGAAATATATCAGAGATGCAACCGTAAACACAAATATATAGTAATACACGATTTCTATTAATGAAAGAAATGTACAGAGACTGTAAAAATACAGAGTGAAAGACTCGCTAGAATGGTGACAGCTTATCTATGAGAATAGATGTGACAGCTACTCGCATTTGCAAGAAGATGATTACAAATGAGGCTCTAAAGGCATTTTTATAATAAAAAGGAATGCCAAAAACCCTAGACATCCAAAAACCTAACCCTAGGAGATGAAGTGCCAAAAGTCATGTGGGCTCCGTTTGGGTAAGTTAGTACATTAATTTCCCAGGGTCGTAACTTTTGCATACGATCTCCGTTTTAGGCGTATGATAGCTCGTTGGAAAGGTATCGTCGAGGAGATTAATTTTGGGGGATAAATAATTCCATTTTCCATCTTAATAACATTTATCTATAAAAACCTTCATTTAGGCCCTCAAAATGGCCCTGGAAGTTAAAACCTGCTAAAAATAGTAAATTGCCAAAATTGGCAGAAAACTGTTTTGAGCTAGTCAGAAAAGGTGGATGGCCACTGATATCCACCTAGATCAATCCTCCCTCCTTAGGAAGCAATGGTCTCGAATGCGTTGAGTTCCCGGGGGAGAGGGAAACATGTTTGTTGGATCTGCATCTTGGTGAGTTGCTTGTATTGCTGGAGACGTCGCGTTGCTTAGTTTGTGGAAGTCTGTCATGAACCTGTTGAAGTTGAGTTTGTTATACAAGTCGCGCTACATGAGAGGAAGGTGTGTAGAAGGAATATTTGTGCTTTTATACAACCTTATTGACCTTCTTCTGTTGGATAAAAGGTGCAGGGGGCAAGGCTGTAGTGGTTGCAGTGTCCTTTTGTTCCCCTTTTGAATAGATTGTGAAGAAGCTGAATTTTGCAGTATGAGATACTACCTTGCGACACTCTTTAGATGGAACAATGGCTGGAACTACCTCTGGTATTTTGTAGAGATGACCCCCCAGAGAAACAATGACATTATGGGGTCAAGACTCATAAATAACGTGGCGCTTCCACATATATGGTTAGCCCAAGAGAACATCACAAACATCCAGTGGGGAAACATCACATAATGCCTCATCCTTGAAGGGTTGGATGTCATATGAAAATCAACCTTTTGGATGACACAGATATCTCTTCGTTGGTGAAGCCACCCAATGTTGTATGGCTACGGGTGTGGTGTTGTCAACAATCCCAAATGTTTAATGACCTTTGCTGAGATGAGGTTCTTCTGGCTTCTGCTATGAATAATAAAATGCAGCGGGCTCCCTTTCACCCACATATGTGAATGAAAAAGGTGCTCCCCCTCTTCGGGATCTGTTGGCTCTTATGGATGAATTGTTGCGGTCGTGACAATAGTAGTGGGGTCTGCGTCAATGATCTGTCCTTTACCAGTATTTTCAGAATCAGATTCAGAATCAGGTTTCGACTCCTTGTCTTTGATATTGGCCACCAATGACTATTTTGAGTGACATTCATCAGTTTTTTTCCAGGGGATTTTGTGGAAATCACACCATCTTCCGGTGGCCTTCTTTGTCTTCCTATGACCCTTCTTTTCCTGTGTCTTGGACTGGTTTTCAGGAGATTGTTTGTTAGGGTTGTCTTTTTCCTACTTTGGTTGTTGCGGATTTGCATACCTGAATTCCCGTTTGTTCTGGTGCTTAAATTTGTGCTCAATTTTAACAACATATCGATAAGCAGCACCGAGTGATGAGATTTCTAGAAAATCCATTTCAGTCTGGATGTATCTATGTAGAGCCCCACGGTATTTCAAAACCAAATTTCGCTTGGAGTCTTTGATACCCAGCTTGGTGCGCAAGGTATGGAAGGTATTGGTGAACTCCAGAACTGCTTGGTCCCTCTCTTTTCGCAGTGTGGTCCATATCATGTACTGGTCCTCATAGTTGCCAACAGGGTAATACTGTTCCTTTACCGCATCCATAAAATAATCCCAAGTGGGATCGGCCCCATATATTCCAGACTCCTCTCTTGAACTTTGCTCGTAGTAAGTTTCCCACCAATGTTTGACATGAGGGAGATATTTAAGGAGTGCGAAGGTGATCTTTTATTTGTCGGAAAAATTGTGAATAGAGAAGTAACCTTCTAACAGAGTTAACCATTTTTCTAGGGCTTCTGCATCTATCTGTCCTTCAATTACAAAAATATCAATATTAAATTGTACCTTGAGAGGTGAGGTGCCTCCAAAGTGTCCGTTTGATGAATATGCGCTTGATGCTATCGGCAGGCGTTTAAGGATGTGGGGAAAATTTTCCATCATTTCGTCCCTCTGTCGCGTGAGAGCTTACTCAAGCAATAGATTGATAGGATCGTCTGCTTCGTCGTTTTTCTTTTCTTCCGCCATTGAGGGTTTCTTGGGTGTGTGAGAGAGATTGTCTTCAAGAGAGACAAGCTCGATACCCAAATTTCTATACTTGGACCTCGTCGGGGACATGCACTAAAAAAATGATCAAGAGAAGCCTGCTCTGATACCATTGATCCAGATTATTTTCGGCACAAAATGAGATCGGAGATATAATAAAGAAATGCACAGAGATATCACAGATATTCAATGATATAATAGAAATATATTAGATATGAAACCGTAAACACATAGATATAGTAATACACGATTTCTATTAATGAAATAAATGTACAGAGACCGTAAAAATACAGAGTGAGAGACTTGCTAGAATGGTGGCAACTTATCTCTGAGAAGAGATGTGACAGCTACTCGCATTCGCAAGAAGATGATTACAAATGAGGCTATGAAGGAATTTTTAAAATAAACAGTAATGCCAAAAACCCTAGACATCCAAAAACCTAAGCCTAGGAGATGAAGCGCCAAAATTCATGTGGGCCCCTTTTGGGTAAGTTAGTACATTAACTTCCCGAAGTTGTAACTTTTGCATACGATCTCCATTTTAGGAGTATGATAGCTCGTTGGAAAGGTATCATCGAGGAGATTCATTTTTGGGGCTCAATCATGCCATGGCATATAATTGAGAACCTCTATTTAAAAAAACCTTCATTTAGTCCCTCAAAATGGCCCTAGAAGTTAAAACCTGCTAAAAATAGTAAATTGCCAAAATTGCCACAAAACTGTTTTGAGCCAGTCGGAAAAGGTGGGTTGCCACCGATATCCACCTGGATCAAACATTGATACTTTTCATGGACTTCAGGCAGTTGAACAAGTTTACTTTGAATAATAAGTATCCTTTTCCAAGGATAGATGACCTCTTTGATCATTTGAAGAATACAAAAATATCCGCCAAGGTTGATCTCAAGTCAACATATCATTAAAGAATTAAAGAAGAAGAGATCAACAAGAATTCCATCCGAACAAGGTATGGCCATTATGAATTCACAGTGGTGCCATTTGTGTTATCAAATGCACCACATGTTTTTATGTGTTTAATGAATGGAATTTTCAGAGAATACATAGATAAGTTTGTCATTGTATTTTTGGATGACATTCTTATGTATTCCAAGTTGGAAGAAGAGCATGAGAAACACTTGAAGATGGTATTACAAGTATTAAGGGAGTATCAATTGTATTCCAAATTGATAAAGTACTCATTTTATCAGAACCAAATTCATTATTTAGGGCATATCATATATGAGGAAGGGATGGTAGTGGATCATGAAAATATTGAGGCCATTAGAGGGTGGTAAACACCTAAGAATGTGACAATAGTCATATCCTTCATGGACCTTGCAGGATACTATAGAAGAGTTATTGCATGATTCTCAAAGATTTCACACCCGATCACTTCCTTGCAAAAGAAGGGAGTGAAGCTTCAGTGGAGAGTGGAAAGTGAAAAGAGTTTCCAACACTTGAAGCAGTTATTAACCAGTGATCCCATACTAAGGATTGCATATCCAAATAAATAATTCATTGTATCCATTAATTCATGTAAAGAAGGAATTTATGGAGTCCTTGGTCAGAATGGATATGTTGTATGCTATGAACCAAGGAAGTTGAAGGAGCATGAAAGCCACTATGATACTCATGATTTGGAGTTGGAAGCCATAGTGCATGCCTTGGAGATGTGGAGGCACTACCTCATGGGAAAAATATTTTAGATGAGGATAGTCCAAATGGTATGAAATATTTATTTGGACAACCAACTCTAAATTCCATACAAAGAAGGTGGTTATTTTTTCTCAGTGAGTATGACTTTGATATAAATCATATCAAAGGGAGGGAGAATAAGGTAGTTGATGCGCTTAGCAGGAGAGTGCATGCATTGCATGCTACAACCATTAGCATGTACCAAACAAATTTGAAGGACATAATCTTGGAGGCTGTAAAATCAGATTTGCAATACATGGAAATGGTAACAAAACTACAACAACATATTTTGAAGTAGAAAGTTGAAGATTACAAGTTCGGAGATGATGGAGTTCTCACCTACAGGAACAAAAACTATCTACCAAATTCTCAAGAATTTAAAAATATAATATTAGGAGAAATGCATAATGTACCTTATGTTGGATACCCAGGGTATCATAAAACTATTGCAGGTGTCAAGAGACAATATTATTGTCCATAAATGAAGAAATAAGTTGCAGAGTTTATTGGAAAATTTTTGGAGTATCAAAAAATCAAGGTTGAGCATAGGCATCCAGCTGGTTTTCTGTAACCATTACCCATTCCTGAGTGGAAATGGGAAGAGGTCACAATGGATTTCATCACCAAAATTCTCAGAACAAGCAAGAAACATGATTCTATCATGGTAGTGGTGGACAATCTTGCCAAAGATTCCCATTTCATTTTAGTGAAGCTCACTCACAAGGAAACTAATGTTGATGATATTTATATGAAGGAAATTTCTGGAGTGAATAGTATACCCAAGACAATTGTGCCTGAAAGAGATCCAAATTTTACATCAAAATTATGGAAGGGATTATTTAAAGGATTTGGAACAAATATGAATTTTAGCACATATTATCATCCAAAATATGATGGGAAAATATAGAGGGTGATTCAAGTGATTGAGGATATGTTGAGGATGTATGTGATGGATAAACCATAAAAATGGGAAGACTACCTACACTTGGTAGAGTTTTCTTACAACAATGGGTTCCAAACATCTCTAAAGATGATCCCATTTGAGAGACTTTATGGTAGAAGGTGCAACACATCGGTAAGCTAGGACAACCCAACAAATAGAGTAGTGGTTGGGCCAGATTTTCTCAGGGAATTGGAAGAGAAGATGTCAAAAATAAAATAGAATTTAAAGGTTGCTCAGAATAGGCAGAAAATTTGTGCTGATAAGGGAAGATATCATAGGGAATTTAAAGTGGGTGACCATGTATTCTTGAAAGTAAATGCCAAAAGAAGTTCCTCGAAGTTGGAAAATTGTTCAAAGTTGGTAACTCATTATTGTGGGCCATTTGAAATCCTAGAGAAGATTGGGCCTATAGCATATATTATTTCATTACCTGCATCAATGTCTATTCATAATGTATTCCATGTATCATTGCTCAAGAAGTATATACCTGATACTAATCATTTTATTGATTGGAATGTGATTCAAGTGGAGAAAGAAGGTGCTTTTCAGGTGAATTCAGTGTGCATACTCGACCGTAATATCAAGAAGCTCCATAATCGATCCATAGATCTAGAAAAGGTCCAATGAACCTAGTACGGTCCCGAGGATGAAACTTGGGAGCACAAGGACGCTATGTGGGAAGAATACCCACATCTTTTTGAAGGTTTTTGAACTTTTGATGGTAATATGTAAATAATATGCATTGAGTACAGTGCATAAATAAGGGGAGGGGAAGTTAATACCCCAAGAGAAAGACCCAATTGAATTGTAAACATGTTTTATAGGCTGGTGAGCCAGATGATTATAATCCAAGAGGCTTATGTGATGATTATTCTGGAGAGCCTACATGTTAAAGGACAGTGAGCCTATTTTTGTATATGTAAATACTCCTATCATTAATATAATACATCGTTGCATGCATAATGGCCACAATGAAAGAGTATGGGGGACTAAACTCCAATAGGAAGGGAAAGGGAGGGATAAGAGCCTAGGAAAGGGGCTAAGCTAGAGGGCATATCTCCAAGGGAATATTATAATATTATTACTAAAATACTAATCTATGGATAAATCTCATGTTATTCCAAGTTGCTATGTGAAGGGGAATGAAATACAAGTGGATAGGAATGAGCTCCTAGAGGGCCATGTGTCATCCAAGGCGTATGCAGTTATAAGTGGGGAAAACCAGTTCATTGGGAACTTCTCCCCATTCTTTCCATTGATGATTCACCATTATTCCATCAATTCACTCGAGAACTCCCTCATTTGACCTCGACATCCATCACGCACTTCTGAAGTTGTAAGTTGCACCTTCCTTGTCACATGTACCAAACCCATACCATACCCGATATAGTACAATCCCTTAACTGATTTATGTTAATTCTTTCACCTAAACCTGTACTTGGTTGACTTAAGAGATGGATTGAAGAGGCGGGTTTTCAGGCCCATGGACTGAAGAGAAGGGTTTTCAGTCTTGTGAGAAACTTTCTCGATATGAGATAATTGTTGAGGAATTAATTTCATGAAGAATCCCAACTGCAACTACAGAGCTCTGAGACTTCATGTTTAGCCTGTTATTGAAGCCCTAGAAGGGAAGTAGGGTAGCCAAAGGACTGTTGAGAAGAGAAGGGGCACACTTCCTAGGGTGGGACATGCATGTGGGGAATGATAGGTTGTAGGTTTCTATGTTGAGTTGGCACCTATAATGAAATACTTCATGTTGACTATGTAACCTCAACCTAGATAGGAATTCCTTTACTCGGGTGCAGTTTAGTCCCATCTCGGGGGTGGTCCACCGCTGAGAGCTTTAAGGAGTGTGGTCTAAGGCTGGGAGGTTCATGGAAGGTATGCATGCATTTGGTGGTCTTATATAAAAGATAAGTATCAATTGTGTGGTTATTTACTTGTTGTGTATTTATACATGTGTCTTTACTTATGCATGTTTCCTTTGTATGCTGCATGTATACTTTTATTGTGTTTCCACATAATTATATATAATTGTACTATATATTGTTTGTTTAGATATATATATATATATATATATATATATATATGCAGTGAAAATAAATCTTTGAATGTTTCATAGCCCAACAGTTTAAGGTTGTGAATGTTACAAGTACTCCAAGATGACAATATATTGTTAACCCAAACGTGCATGTGCAACAATATTTCAAGAAAGCAATAAAATGGTACAAAAATAATATAAGAGTAAAACAACTGAAGCTGATTCATAAACCATATAGAAGGGATTGAGAAAAAAATTAGGATTAATAGGATATATAGGCTAATGAATTGAAAGAGGAGGGATGCTGACCTAAGTACCAACAGATTCATTGAATGCTAAAATACGTGCACTTGGAAAATTTCCTATGCCTCTTATGATTCCTTTTTACTGCTCTTATATGCCTTCCCTATTTGTCAAATTTTATGAGGATAGGAAAAAAATTTAGTTGGGGGGGGGGGTGGTATTCATACATACCTTTTAAATACCATTTTTCTCATATTCTGATCATGCCTTGACTCCTTGAGAATTTTGTTGTCAAACAATGATTAAAAATGTAATTTATCCCCACACATGACTATTGTTGTTCCTATAGCACCCTCATTGGTTTGCATATGAGCATAAATCGTAATCCAAATATGACAGTTAGAGGATGTTTCAGATTTATTGGGAATGTTACATCACTTTCCATAGGACAAAGAGGTAAAATGTGGGTAATTCATAATATCATTTTATTGATATGTTGTTATAGGAATCATAGATCCTATAACAACTATTCAATTTATGTAGAAGTTTTGATGTTTGATATGGTCACGCTAGTCCAAATGAAGAACCACCACTTGGAGGATGTTCTATAAGAAAAATACATGCTTTGGAACCTCTTAGATTGCAACAAATTCAAATTGGGTGCTCAGGGGAAAACGATCAAAGTAAAATCAAAGCCAAATTTTAGTGGCTACTGAAATTCGTGTAGCAATCATTTTTTTAAAATCGGATAGCCATTTCATTGGTTAGCATATTATTGATTCCTCAAACCAAAATATTCCACATTGTTTTTATGCACAAACTCCAAGAAATGGTTTAGTTCCTATTGAACTGACTCCAAACTAAACAAGGAAGGTGCTAGATCAAAGTCAAACCAAAAGTTAAACATAGAAATTTCAAAACTATCAAATCTACTTCAAGGATAGTTTTTGCACATCATTTACATGGAGTTGAGGCCAAATAAGGAAAAAACAAGACATCAATTTTGTGCCTAGTATAATCATTTAGGTAACAACGTGTGAAAAATGATAAGAAAATGTACAAGGAGGAATGTGCGGGCTTGTTTTTTAGGAAGATTTTTTATTTTTACCACTATGTACAAGAAAACTAGAAATCAAGTATTTTTGCACAAATGGATATTTTCTTCATCAAAATGAAACTCTGAAAGTAGACTATGGTAGAAAAGGTAAAATCACACCTTCTCACTCTTGAATCAATCTATTTGTCCTTAAAATGAGTGTTGGGCATGCATTTTTGTGTACAATCTTGTGAAATGATGGACAATTTTCCTTGGTTAACCTGCATTTAGTCTTGCTTGTCTCATGGTTCATAAAGTTTAGTAGATCATGCATAAAGGCATGAGACATAAATTGAAGTAATTCATTGACATAGACCCCTAGACCCACAGGTTGGGATCCGCATAGGATCTTTTCTTTTTGGCCCCTAAGAGCTCGATTGGCTCTTTTATTTCCCTTTCGGGAAACCAACACCCACAACAAACCTTGAGGAAACTCCTCTTTTATTTAGAGATACCGGATTTCACGATTTCACGAATCCCATGGTCGAGTGCCTTATCTCTTCTACCTCTGAAACCCGAAATACTAATACTTTCCTTTTCCTTATGTCAATTTCGGCTTTTTTGGCTTTCGCAAATTCCAGAGTTGTGATGACGTGCAACTCTGCTCTCGACCCTTGGAGTCCCAAACTTTCGACTTCCGATTTACCGAAATGAAAATGTTCTGGTCCTCCCTTCCTCTTCGCGATTTTGGGATTTCAACCATTGAAACGCGCTTCCACTATGTCCTTGGGGCCCTCAAACCTCCGAACCCTGAAATGCCGAAATAACGTCTTTTGAATCCTTTCGTACTTTCGCATATCGGGTTCTCCTCTTTACTATATCTGTTCTCTCTTCGGCAGGACTTTTGGTATACCAAATCCCGAAATGTCGAAACGCCAAGGTTCCTCTTCCAAGGAGATCAACGACTGTGGACCTTTCCTCAATACAACGGTCAGCGCAATTGTGTGTACCAGGAGTTCACTACGTCAAGCTTGAACCCTATGTCCTCTCCACCTTCTGGTCTCTGAACTTTTGAAATACCGAAATGGTACTTCTCCTCGCTGCTTTCACAAACCTCAACAGGAAGTCTCCTCTCCTTCCACATGTCACCTTCTCCTTGTTTCTGGTTTCCAGTTATCGGGAGTTTGAAACTCTCAACCCCAACCTTATGTCACTACAATCCCCAGTTTCCCGAACTCCGAAACACTTATACTCTTTCCCTGCTCTTTCCACACACGCGTTTTATGGATTTGATCAGTCAAGGATTTGGCTTGCACTTTGGACTTTCGAACCCTGAAATGCCAAAATGATCTGACATCCCAATAAGTTGATATCAACGGCCCCTTATTCGCCTTGCAGCTCCTGTAGATCCTACGGTTCTCACTATTTCGGTAGTTCTCCTTGGAGAACCTCGACCGTCCAAATTCCTTCTTCAAGAACCTCTTCTTTGAGTCACCTCAGCGATCCTCTTCACTTTGACTTGGCCTCTGCACAATGACCAAAAATCCTCTCCTGCTCTTCGACACTTTGAAAGTGCTGACCCTCCTGAGCTTCCTTTCACAAACTCAAGTCTCCTAAAGACTTCTGCATGCACTCCTTGCGACACTTCTTCAAATATTCCTAAATATTTGAATCTCTTGACTCTGTGCAACTCTGCAACAATAGTCCTTCAACCTCTCAACCTTAGTCTATGTGTTCTAAGGTCTCGACCAGCCTGCGCACACCTTGCATGGCTTCTGTTCTTGTCTTGCACTTCAGTTGAGATGAGAACAATGGTATCCCTCCTAAGCTTCCAGAGATGAACTCTGAACCCGTCAACGCACTCCTTGCGGACGCTTCACTGCAATCCTTGTGTTGAAACAGACCTTGAATTTTTGATCTTAAGGATGAAAAATTTTGTATTTTTGAGTCTTTTCATTTTATAAATTTCCTAAAGCAAAAATTTCATCTCCGACGAATTCGCGATGCATTTATGATTCATTTTTAAATAAAGAGTGATTAAAATCTAAACAAATATAAGTTTTCTAATATTATTCGAAATAATCTTTTAAAACGGACATTGATTTAAAACTTAAGGAATTTTAATTTACATCGGGATATCGGGATTCGAAGTTTTGAATGAACAAATGTTCAACGCAAATTGAATAGCGAAATTCCGATTCCCGATTTCCCGATACATCAATCCTTAATTAAAACATCATTTACTTAAATCAGATTTAAACAGGGTTTAAGCTTTAAGTTAATCTCATTGCAAATCGGGATTCGCGATTTTGTGAAAACAAAGAAACTCGTCATCGTATTTTCCGATTCCCGATTTCGTGATACATTAATCCTTAAGTGAAGTTTGGAATTAAGCTAATTACTGCTAAGCATGATTAAGAGTAAATAATCATATCGGGATATTGGGATTCGCGGTTTTGTGAGCAACAATTTTCATGTCATTGAATTTCCCGATTTCCCGATCCCCGATTTCCCGATTAATGAAATCTCTAAAAAGTTTAATCTGTATTAATTAAGATAATTAAAATGTTTTTAACTTAAATAATACATCGCGATTTCAGCAATCGGGGTTCTTCGATGACTCATTTACATGACATCAAAAGTTCTGAAATTCCGATACAAGTGTTCTTAAATTTTAAATCAAGATTAACACTAATTAATCATTCGAATAAACAAGGTTTAAAGTAAAAAGTTTTGATAAATAATCTTTAATGCGGCATTATTCATTTTGGAAAGTTTTTGAATACATTGGGAAAACTTAAGTACAAACATTAAATGCATATATCCGGGAAGATATTTTTCATTAAGAGCCTTAAATTCATGACAGAGGTACAAATCTCAATGCCTTTACGATATATTCAAAGCGAATTTCGAAACGTTTACATTATCATTTTGAAGCTAAATTCCTCTCTGTTACAGGTTTCCAAGTGAATACAGAGCTATGGCACCAAAAAAGGCTGCGAAGAAAAATGAAGAGCAACCAGAAGGCGATATTATTTCCGATACTACTGCATCTGGGGTAGTACACTATGTCAAATCATGGGCAACAATTGCAGAAAAATTCGAGGATGAACTTAAATATGCGGACGCTGGTGTAGACAACCATCTCCGAGATATCGCCGAGACTGAGCTTCATAAGGTTGCTGCGCGCCCGAGACTTGTTTCATATACCGATATGATCACCTGGGCACTGGATAAAGTAGACGTTCCGACCAGAAGTATCCTAAATGAACAAGGAGCTGTTATCGGCTCATTCATACCTGAGCATATCCAAGTAATGTATAAGCTCTCGCCCAATTATAGACACACTTATAATACTGAGTTTGTAGCTGCATTTCAAAGAAAAGAGTGTGTTGAAGGTGGCCAAACATACCCTGACATGATAAGAGGATGGTCCAGAGATGAAAACAGGTTTAGGGCTAATGAACATGGAATTTATGCCACGGCTTCCTTAAATGAATATATGGTGTATTTAGCAATGATGTTATGTAGACTTTATGGGAGAAAGGATCCTTTTCATTTTAGTGCAGACTGGACACCTTTCTTAGAGGAAGTTTCAGAGGGACGTAGTTTCAATTGGCACAAAATTCTATCAGACAACATTTCATCAGAGGTTCTGAATTACAAAGCAGCTAGGTCAAAAGGACAGCCAGTGTCTTTTTATATGCCAGCCTATATAATGGATGCCATTTGCTTTAAGACTCCTTTCCCACTTATGAATTGGAATTGGAATGTTTCTTGTCCAGAGCCCATTCATAAATACCATTCAACTCTCTAGGAAGAAAATGCTTTTTATGAGGTTTGTCATTATGTAATTATCCCTCTGCACAAATTATTCCTGGTATGCGAACCCCCTCTTATTTCTAATACCATCATAGAAAACCTCAAAACAGTCGCTGACTTGTTCATCGAGGAAAATTTTTCCTATGTGAGGGTTTATGGTTGTACCATTCCACCTCATGCACTCCCAAAAATTTTACCAGACAGGTTGATATGCAGAGAAGTGGCTTATCAGTTAGTAAATGGTGGTATTGGGCTAGAATTAAAAGCTCAACAGAAAAAGGCATGGCCATCTTTTCCTGTTTATCTAGGAAAATTTGTTTTATTAAACATAGGCCATTCTAAGGCAGAAGCTGAATCAATGGACGAAGTGAAGTTAGTAAACATAGAGCTCAGGAAACACGACCCATATCAAATAATCAGTCGGCATTTCACACAATGTGGTTTGAAAGCATATGAACATGAAGTCTCGGTTTATGATGACATTTTTAGAAATGCTAAATCTTATGAGGAAGTTCAGAGCAGAGTGAAAACCTTGTCACCTTATGCATAGGTGGGGTTTTCATCTTTTCAAAGAAATAGAAGGCAATGTCTGCCAAAGACTTTACAAGGCGAAATACCAGCACAAGAGAAAAAAAAAATTCCTCCGGGGTTCGAAACCATTATTCAGTATAATCCAAGTGACAAAGATAAATTGAAAGAGTCTGAAATGCCTCCTCAGAATACAGAGGATTCTCAGACCAAAGAAACACAAACAGAAAAGGGAAAAGGAATAGAATCAAGCCCAATAGACCTTGATGATATTCCAGAAAATGTTGGTTGAACAGCTTCACAGGAACTTGGAAGTCCTATTACAACATTGACTCCACTTCAGTCAACTTTTGGAATCCCTCATGAAGGAGCCTTATATGTAAGTGATTTAGAGCCGATCACCAGAGATGAAATTCCTTCATCCGATTATTTTTTCAGTAAAAAACGAAGAGTTGTCTTGAAACAGGAATTACATCCTGTAGGAGAAAGAATGGTCAAAAAACATAAAATTATCATTGATGGAAATAAATTAAATGAAGGAGAATTTGCTACATAATTAGCAGGAACCATGGGTGCTATAGCATCAACCAATATGTACTCTGTAGGAAATCTAATCACTATGATAGAACAAAAGGATCGGGAAATAATGCAGCTGCAGGACAGATCAAAGGAGAATGAAAATATGATTGGCTGGGGAATACAAAAAGGTCTAGAACAGGCTAGACTCAAAGACGTCCAAGAAATCCAAAAGTTAAATGAAAATCTGGATGAGGCAAAAAATAGGATACAGGTTACCCAAGAACAAGTGCAAAAGCTGGGCAATGAAAATAAATCTCCGCAAGATAAAATCATTTCAATTACCAATCAAGTGATTGAAATGGAACATTTCAAGACTAAAGCATCAGAGATATATGTAAATATTGAGGAAGAACAACATAATATATTCTGTAATCTGGAGATCATCCAGAATTATTTTCAAGAATCCAAGAGGTCTATGGAAAAGGTAGTGCAAAAAGAAAAAGAAGCTAAAGCAGCAAGGAATTCCTTCCAAAAAATAATAACTTCTTTACAAAAAGAAGAAACTGGAAAATCACAGAAATTATCCATTTCAGAGCAGTTGAAAGGAGATGTAATGTTAAAAGTTTGGGAAACAAGATTGGAAGGATATAAAAGAATTACAAAGGGAGTCAATGAAGATTGTCAAAAGATCTTCGATTTTATTGAAAAAGATTCAG
>ML781981.1:2010167-2031709 GCA_009831015.1 Picea engelmannii | reverse complement strand
CGGTTTCTTTCTCAAATTGTTAAATAAGTTATTCTGTAAAAAAAAAAAAAAAAAGAGAGTTATTTTTGAAATTGTATCTGAGGTATTCTGGTTTTACGTCATTGTAAAGTTTCCTTTAATAACCTCGGTTTTATCTTGTTGAAAAGTTGAATTTTTTTTTTGTCAGAGTTGAAGAGATCTTGTATTGACTTCGAAAATTATCAAATGATTGAATTCAGTTAGGGCAGTTTTCATGATTTTTCTCTCTGACTAAAAATGGTTAGGTTTGAGATTAACTTTAAATATCTTAAGTCTCTTAACAGTTTATCTGAACTTTTAAGCTTGCTCAAAAGAAGATCCCTTGAAAATATTTTCCCCTTTTTCTCTACAGACTAAGGAAGTTTTGAAGGTTGAGAACAATTGGTCTAGAATAATCAAAACAAGTTGACAAACCTTTATTATAAAATTTTACACAGATCACCACCCCTGATATATTAAATATCACTGATTGCCCCCGCTTCGTAGGCATGAGTTAACGATAAGACATATGGTGAAAGGAAATTCATAATTGATTTCCCCCATCTAGTCCTACAGATGATGAAATGAAATTCATTTAAATGATTGCCCTCATCTGAAAATAAAAAATAGATAACTTCACTGGGGTACTGAACAAGCCTGCTGGCAGTGAAGCAATGTCTAAACATAAAATTAGCATTCGAAGCGGTGAAAGGAAATTTAGTAAAAAGGGACAGATAACTTCACCGGGGTACTGAACAGGCCTGCTGGTAGTGAAGCAATATCTGAGGTATCTATAAGGTTGTCATACTTATCTATAACTTTATTCTAGTTATCAATTTTTCAAAAACTAGATATTCATCTTAGGTCAAATGGAGCTTCCCAGTTTTAAATTTATGAATTTTATTTCGATTGATGCAAGCTGAAATGTTCAATAATCTGTTGAGTTTCTAAAAGATTGTTCTAATCATCTCAATACTAACTCAATTTTGGAATGAGAAGGAGAATTTTGAAGAAGACCATAACCGAGTTTGAGATAAGTGATAAGTTTTGAAAAGTTTTTCAAAGGCTGTTTGTATTCTCTTTTCTGGCTCCTTGATCAGTTTATCAGAGATAAACCCTTGACCCCATCACCCAATGAAGGAACTGAGTCTGCATGTTCTCCTCGTCCCGCAAGGAGACGAGGTCCCCAGTTGGAGCCTATGTTGAAACAGACCTTGAATTTTTGATCTTAAGGATGAAAAATTTTGTATTTTTGAGTCTTTGCATTTTATAATTTTCCTAAAGAAAAAATTTCATCTCCGACGAATTCGCGATGCATTTATGATTCATTTTTAAATAAAGAGTGATTAAAAATCTAAACAAATATAAGTTTTCCAATATTATTCGAAATAATCTTTTAAAATGGACATTGATTTAAAACTTAAGGAATTTTAATTTACATCGGGATATCGGGATTCAGAGTTTTGAATGAACAAATGTTCAACGCAAATTGAATAGCGAAATTCTGATTCCCGATTTCCCGATACATCAATCCTTAATTAAAACATCATTTACTTAAATCAGATTTAAACAGGGTTTAAGCTTTAAGTTAATCTTATTGCAAATCGGGATTCGCGATTTTGTGAAAACAAAGAAACTCGTCATCGTATTTTCCGATTTCCCGATTTCGCGATACATTAATCCTTAAGTGAAGTTTGGAATTAAGCTAATTACTGCTAAGCATGATTAAGAGTAAATAATCATATCGGGATATCGGGATTCGTGGTTTTGTGAGAAACAGTTTTCATGTCATTGAATTTCCCGATTTCCCGATTAATGAAATCTCAAAAAAGTTTAATCTGGATTAATTAAGATAATTAAAATGTTTTTAACTTAAATAATACATCGCGATTTCAACAATCGGGGTTCTTCGATGACTCATTTACATGACATCAAAAGTTCCGAAATTCCAATACAAGTGTTAAATTTTAAATCAAGATTAACACTAATTAATCATTCGAATAAACAAGGTTTAAAGTAAAAAGTTTTGATAAATAATCTTTAATGCGGCATTATTCAATTTGGAAAGTTTTTGAATACATTGAGAAAACTTAAGTACAAACATTAAATGCATATATCCGGGAATATCTTTTGCATTAAGAGCCTTAAATTCATGATAGAGGTACAAATCTCAATGCCTTTACAATATATTCAAAGCGAATTTTGAAACGTTTACATTATCATTTTGAAGCTAAATTCCTCTCTGTTACAGGTTTCCAAGTGAATACAGAGCTATGGAACCAAAAAAGGATGCGAAGAAAAATGAAGAGCAACCAGAAGGCGATATTATTTCTGATACTACTGCATCTTGGGTAGTACACTCTGTCAAATCATGGGCAGCAATTGCAGAAAAAATCGAGGATGAACTTAAATATGCGGACACTGGTGCGAACAACCATCTCCGAGATATCGCCGAGACTAAGCTTCATAAGGTTGCTGCGTGCCCGAGACTTGTTTCATATACCGATATGATCACCTGGGCACTGGATAAAGTAGATGTTCCGACCAGAAGTATCCTAAACGAACAAGGAGCTGTTATCGGCTCATTCAGACCTGAACATATCCAAGTAATGTATAAGCTCTAGCCCAATTATAGACACACTTATAATACTGAGTTTGTAGCTGCATTTCAAAGAAAAGAGTGTGTTGAAGGTGGCCAAACATATCCTGACATGATAAGAGGATGGTCCAGAGATGAAAACAGGTTTAGGGATAATGAACATGGAATTTATGCCACAACTTCCTTAAATGAATATATGGTGTATTTAGCAATGATGTTATGTAGACTTTATGGGAGAAAGTATCCTTTTCATTTTAGTGCAGACTGGACACCTTTCTTAGAGGAAGTTTCAGAGGGACGTAGTTTCAATTGGCACAAAATTCTATCATACAACATTTCATCAGAGGTTCTGAATTACAAAGCAGCTAGGTCAAAAGGAAAGCCAGTGTCTTTTTATATGTCAGCCTATATAATGGATGCCATTTGATTTAAGACTCCTTTCCCACTTATGAATTGGAATTGGAATGCTTCTTGTCCAGAGCCCATTCATAAATACCATTCAACTCTCTGGGAAGAAAATGCAAAAAATGCTTTTTATGAGGTTTGTCATTATGTAATTATCCCTCTGCACAAATTATACCTGGGATGCGAACCCCCTCGTATTTCTAATACCATCATAGAAAACCTCAAAACAGTTGCTGACTGGTTCATCATGGAAAACTTTTCCTATGTGAGGGTTTATGGTTGTACCATTCCACCTCATGCACTCCCAAAAATTTTACCAGACAGGTTGATATGCAGAGAAGTGGCTTATCAGTTAGTAAATGGTGGTATTGGGATAGAATTAAAAGCTCAACAGAAAAAGGCATGGCCATCTTTTCCCGTTTATCTAGGAAAATTTGTTTTATTAAACATAGGCCATTCTAAGGCAGAATCTGAATCAATGGACGAAATGAAGTTAGTAAACATAGAGCTCAGGAAACACGACCCATATCAAATAATCAGTCGGCATTTCACACAATGTGGTTTGAAAGCATATGAACATGAAGTCTCGGTTTATGATGACGTTTTTAGAAATGCTAAATCTTATGAGGAAGTTCAGAGAAGAGTGCAAACCTTGTCATCTGATGCACAGGTGGGGTTTGCATCTTTTCAAAGAAATAGAAGGCAATGTTTGCCAAAGATTTTACAAGGCGAAATACCAACACAAGAGAAAAAAACAATTCCTCCGGGGTTCGAAACCATTATTCAGTATAATCCAAGTGACAAAGATAAATTGAAAGAGTTTGAAATACCTCCTCAGAATAGAGAGGATTCTCAGACCAAAGAAACACAGACAGAAAAGGGAAAAGGAATAGAAGCAAGCCCAATAGACCTTGATGATATTCCAGAAAATGTTGGGGGAACAGCTTCACAGGAACTTGGAAGTCCTATTACAACATTGACTCCACTTCAGTCAACTTTTGGAATCCCTCATGAAGGAGCCTTATATGTAAGTGATTTAGAGCTGATCACCAGAGATGAAATTCCTTCATCCGATTATTTTTTCAGTAAAAAATGAAGAGCTGTCTTTAAACAGGAATTACATCCTGTAGGAGAAAGAACGGTCAAAAAACATAAAATTATCATTGATGGAAAGAAATTAAATGAAGGAGATTTTGCTACAGAATTATCAGGAACCATGGGTTCTATAGCATCATCCAATATGTACTCTGTAGGAAATCTAATCACTATGATAGAACAAAAGGATCGGGAAATAATGCAGTTGCAGGACATATCAAAGGAGAATGAAAAAATGATTGGCTGGGGAATACAAAAAGGTCTAGAACAGGCTAGACTCAAAGACGTCCAAGAAATCCAAAAGTTAAATGAAAATCTGGATGAGGCAAAAAACAGGATACAAGTTACCCAAGAACAAGTGCAAAAGCTGGGCAATGAAAATAAATCTCTGCAAGATAAAATCATTTCGATTACCAATCAAGTGATTGAAATGGAACATTTCAAGACTAAAGCATCAGAGATATATGTAAATATTGAGGAAGAACAACAAAATATATTTTGTAATCTGGAGATCATCCAGAATTATTTTCAAGAATCCAAGAGGTCTATGGAAAAGGTAGTGCAAAAAGAAAAAGAAGCTAAAGCAGCAAGGAATTCCTTCCAAAAAATAATAACTTCTTTACAAAAAGAAGAAACTGGAAAATCACAGTAATTATCCATTTCAGAGCAGTTGAAAGGAGATGTAATGTTAAAAGTTTGGGAAACAAGATTGGAAGGATATAAAAGAATTACAAAGGGAGTCAATGAAGATTGTCAAAAGATCTTCGATTTTATTGAAAAAGATTCAGAACATATCGGAACAGATGGCCTTTCCGAGTTGCTAGGAGAAATCGACATCAACAGGTATCAACTGAAAACAAAAGAAGAACTTGAAGAAAAGAAAGCAGAAATCTCAAATATTAAAGCGATCAACATTGCAGAAATTGACAAGTGGATGATAGCTTCAAGTTCAAAATTGGAGAAAGTTAAATTCACCGAGAAAACAATAGGAAGCCAGTTGTCAGGCCTACAAAGAATTTTCTTCTCTTTTGAAGCAAACGAAGTACCAGAGGCTCCTAAATTCTTGGTGAACTTTTTAGAGAAATATGTTCAATACATGGAAGCAGATAAAGAAAGTTCTTCAATACAAATTTAAAATTTTTTTGTAAATACTTTTATTTTCATAGTTTTGAAATAAATTGTAAACGGTTGACATTAGTTTATGCAACCGGAATATTAGGAAGTTGGTTAGTTACCAACGTAAGAATTTGATAGAAATGTATAAATATAGTTTCAAGAGGCTGAAACAGGGCTTCATAAATTCTGGAGAAGGCCAATTTTTGTAATATCTCTTTGAAGTTTATCGGAATCGAAATCACAAACAAGATTCTGGATCCTGCAATTTTGTGACTAAGTTTCTTCCCCTGTTTATCATGATTTGTCAAAATTTCTTCTTAATGTGTGTTTCTAACAAGTGAATCAATTTGAAGTTATATACATTGTTGTTTGTCGTTTCAGATTGGTTTGGATGTTGAATGTTTTACAATATTTCCTCTAAAATTACTTTAGTGATTTTAAGACCTGTAAAACTTTTGTTCCTTAATATCTAATTCTGTTAGAAATATTGCTTTTCTTTCATCATTGTTCATTGAAGTATAAGATTCTTTCCAGATAAAAGCCTTATATTTCTTTATATTGTGTTCCATTATCTACAACCTCAAAATTGTTGCAAAACCAGGAAACGACCTTGATTGCGCTCTTAAATTACTGTTTTAAATTTTAAAGTTATTTCATTAATATCATCTCTGAAAATCTGAAGTAACCAATCGATAAAAAACCCTCTTAAAGAACTCTTTGAAAAATCTTATCATCCATGAAAGTCCCTAGTGGTAGACAACCAAACGTAGAACCTGGTCTTCAAGATCAAACCAGCATTGCCCTAAATCTATTTAATACTATTCTGCAAACAACAACCAATAGGGTTGAGTTAGAAATATCGTGGGCTGCCATCGAACGTGACATTAGCATCCAAGAGCAACGGGAAGCAAGACAGAGACAGTTGAGAAACTGAATCTGATCTATCCTTTCTTTGTTTCTTTATTTTAAAAGTCTTATCATAAAAATCTTTATTCGGATGCCTTGACGGTATGTTTTATAGCCTTAAAACATAAACTCAGGAACAACACCTTGCAGGAACTCTGACTCAAGAAGAGAAACAGTTGAAACTCATTTCCTTACTCTCTCATACTTCAAACACTTAACATGAAATCATACATACATAGAATAAAATAAAATGTACAATAGAAAGAGTAAACAATCATAAGCATAACATTTAGTATGTATACACAGAAAGCATTACAACCCCATGAGTCTGAATCAAAGCTTCATATATTAATTTCAGAAATTCTATACATGGATTCTTCTACACATCTCTCTGCTATAGCTCTTCTCTATGCTCTATGATATTCTTGATATTGTTACAATGATACAAGATGAGGGTGTCTATAGTCGGTTTTCCCTCTAGCTCCTAAAACTGTCTAATCTAGAATTTAAATCTACCTACTTTCATTAACTATGCGTAAATGCCTCTACACCTTATAGATGAGAGAGAATTGCTCAAGATCTATTTACAATATGGAAGTACACCCTTCTTAACTATTACATTAAAGTTTGTGCATCCAAACTTTCAAAATATTGCAAACAATTTTCAACATGTGCCAAAAATGTGATGGCGCTCATCCCTGCTGTCTTCCGCCTCCACGCTTGCTTGCTGCTGACGATGCTCCTGCATCATACTCCCTCTCTTGAAAATTTTCATGGACTCTTGTTCATGAGATCTTGCACTGTCTGACCATGCTTCTGGATTTCTGCTTCATTCTCCCAGGTGGCATCTTCAACTGGATGTCCCTTCCACTTGACTAAGTATTCAAAATACTCTTTTCTCTTGGTCCTCTTGCTGACTCTCTTGTCAAGTATACTCTCCATCTGTGGATTTTCAGCTACAGACATTTGTTTAGCCCACTGAACCTCTGTCTATTCACTGTCTTCTCTTTCTTCTTCAGCTTTGTAAGGGTATAAATCTGAGATGTTGAATATCGGTGAAATTTCGATCCCATCGGGTAATTCGATCTCATATGCATTTGCCCCAAATTTCCTTATGACCTTGCATGGTCCAATATTTTTCATTTTCAATTTGTTATATGTTCCCCTTGGGAACCTTTCCTTTCTTAGGTGCGCAAGAATAAAATCACCAACTTCGAACTGAGGTTGTCGCCTATGTTGATCTTCTATGTGCTTGTACTCCTGGCTTGAATTCTGCAATCGCTCCTTCACTTGGCTGTGAGGTTCTTTCATTGACTCTGCAAAATCTTCTGCACTAGCACTTCTAGTTTCATCCTGTTCTGAATCCTTCAGTTCAGAAACTCCCCTGGGTTGCATTCCATAAACAATCTGAAACAGACTCTGCCTTGTGCTTCTATTGATCGAATCATTATAAGCAAATTCCTCCTATGGCAGAATGTGATCCCACTAAATGTGGTGTTCAGTCACTAGGCTCCTTAGTAAATCTCCCAAGATTTTGTTTACAACTTCTGTTTGTCCATCCATCTGAGGATGATAAGCTGAGATAAAAGACAAACTTGTCCCTAGCTTCTTCCATAATGTCCTCCAGAAATGTCCCACAAACTTAGTGTCTCGATATGAAACTATGCTCCTTGGTAAGTCGTGAAGTCTGACTTCTTTGAAAAACAGGTTCGCAATGTGAGTTGCATCGTTGGTCTTCTGACATGGTATAAAGTGTGCCATTTTAGAAAATCTGTCTACCACCACAAAGATTGAATCAAACCCTCTTTGTGTTCTCAGCAGCCCCAACACAAAATCCATGCTTACTGCATCCCACAGCCTCTCAGGTATGGGTAACGACTGATACAACCCTGTATTCTGTCTTTTCCCTTTGAGTGCTGACAAATTCTACATCTGTCCACAAATATTTTGACATCGGTCCTCATCCCCGGCCAAAAATATGAGCTATTTAATTTCGATAACGTTTTATCATGACCGAAATGTCCAGCCAATCCTCCACTATGTTTTTCTTTCAACAGATTCTCCCTCATGGAGCATTTTGGAATACAAAGTTGATTGCCTCTGAATAGTAATCCATCCTGGATCATATATTTAGTCCATTGACTTCTGTCCCTGAGAATTGGATTCTTAGATGCCTCATACGCCTCTTTGAAAATTGGATCATTTCTATACATGTCCTTGAGATTATCAAAACCTAAAGTTTTGACTCTAAATTCCTGCATCAGTAAACATTTCCTGCTCAAAGCATCAACAACTTTGTTAGCAGTTCCAGAAATATGTTTAATTACAAAAGTAAAATTCTGCATGTATTCAACCCATTTTGCATGCTTCTGGTTCAATTTATCCTGCTGAGTTACAAATTGTAAGACATGATTATCACTGTACAAAACGAACTCTTTAGGAACCAAATAGTGCCTCCACTTCTTCAGTGCTTGTATGACCGCATAAAATTCCTTATCATACGTGGAGTACTTCACTTTTGCTTCATTCAGTTTCTCACTGAAGTACGTGATTGGTCTATCGACTTGGCTCAAGACCGCTCCTATGGCAAATCTGCTAGCGTCACATTTGACATGAAACGTCTTGTTGAAGTCTGGCAACACCAAAATTGGTTGTTCAATAATTTACTTTTTCAACAAATTGAAACTTTTCTCTGTTTCTTCTGTCGAGTGAAAATATTTATGTCTTTTCTTCACTGTGTCCATCATTGGTGCGGTAATTCCACTGAAATTTCTGATAAATTTTCTATAGAAACTAGCCAATCCATGAAATCTTCGAACTTCAAATATACTCTTCAGCGATGGCCAATTCTTAATCACCTCCACTTTATCTGGATCCATTTTTAACTTATTTGTAGAGATAACAAACCCCAAATAAATGAGCTTTGTCTTTATGAATGATGCTTTCTTCATATTTATTAGCAACTTCTCTTGCTGCAATTTCTTCATCACTGTAGCCAAATGCTTCAAGTGCTCTGTTTCTATCCTACTGAAAATCAGTATATTGTCAAGATATACAATGATGAATTTTCCAATGAACTCCTTCAGGACTTCATTCATCAACCTCATGAAAGTACTAGGCGCATTTGTTAAGCCAAATGGCATAACAATCCATTCATATAGTCCCTCATTGGTCTTGAAGGCTATCTTCCACTCATCACCTTCTCTCATACGAATTTGTTGATAACCACTTTTCAAATCAATTTTTGAATTTTTTTTGGCTCCACTCAAACAATCCATCAAATCATCCATCCTTGGCAATGGGAATATATACCTGATGGTAATCTTGTTAATTGCCCTTGAGTCTGTACACATCCTACAACCTCCATATTTATTTGGACTGATCATTGTTGGAACAACGCATGGACTCAAGCTTTCTCTAACCAATCCTTTATTCATTAAATCCTGTACCTGTGTCTTGACCTCTTCATTCTCCTGCGGCATCAATCTGTACGTTGCTTTGTTTGGTAAACTAGCTCCAGGTATGAGATCAATATGATGACTCACACTTCTGATCGGTGGCAACGAACAAGGTAGTTCGTCCACGACTATATCAACAAACTCCTCCAGTAGCTGCTAGATTTCCTCTGGTAAATCATCCACTCTTGTGCTGGTTAAAACAATCTGAAGTTTCCTCACCACGACGAGTTGTGTTTATTCCTTCTTCTTAAACTCTTTAAGAAGTTCCTTCCCACTCATGAGAAGTACAATGTTGCTTACCTCTGTTGTCACTTCTTTATCCTTAATTGGCCGTAGCATGTGAGTTCTTCCATTCTTCTCCAGGGTGTATGTGTTCTTTCTCCCATCATGAATCACATTCCTGTCATATTTCCACGGTCTACCCAAAAATAGATGACAAACATACATTAGAGTTCCATCACATAGTATTTCATCCTTATATCCTCCTATTTTAATCTCAACTAAACATTGTTTAGTGACATTTACCTGATGCCCTTTTTGTAGCCATGAAAATTTGTATGGGCTTGGATGTTCAATAGTCTCCATCTCCAGCTTTTCTACCATCTCTGTAGAAACGAGATTGTTTGTGCTACCACTGTCCACGATGACCTTGCATACTCTGTCTTTGGTCTTGAAAGCAGTCCGAAAAAGTTTGTTCCTTTGGACTGGATTTTCTACCTCCTTCTCTGGCGTTAAGAGAACTTTCCTCATCATCAGCGATCTTCCACCTTCAGCATCTTCTTCCTCAACATTCCATCCCTGTGCTTCGGCAATGTGAGTTTCACCTTCTTCTTTCTTCTTATCTGGACATTCATAGGATTTGTGTCCATTCTTTCCACAGGTAAAGCATTTTATTTCTCCACCTCTGCCTCTTCCTCGTTCTCTGGTTCGAGGAAAAGTATCTCTGTCTGCATATTGTCCTCTCTGTGAGCTTCCACCTCTCTCAGTTTGAGTTTGAGGTTTCTTCCACTCTTCCTTAGGTTTCTGATTTTTGTCTTGGGAAATTTCTTTTCCTTTGGTTTGACTTCTGCCTCGCCCTCTTTGGCTTTTCTTTCAACTCAGCTTCTCTTCAGCCTTCAGAACCATCTGATAAGCATCTTCCACCGTTCGGATGGTCATCATGCTTATCTCATCTTCGATGTCATATCTCATACCATTCATATATCTGGCAACCTTTTCATCATCACTTTCACGATGACCTTCCCTGATGTTTAGTTTGTAGAACTCTTCAGTGTACTCTTTCACTGACATCAACTTCTGTCTCAAATTTTGCATCCTCCGAAACATAGTGATTTGGTAATCCTTGGGTATGGATTTTTCCTTCATCTTCGCAACCATTCTATCCCAACTCTTGATTTTCTGCTTGCCTTTACAACGTCTGTTAGCCTGCAGTTCATCCCACCATAATGCTGCATGTCCTGTAAGTCTTGTGATAGCATGTTTAACCTTCTTGTCTTCCTCAACATCCTCATAGTCAAAGTATTTATCCAGAGCTCTAATCCAGTCTAGAATCTATTCAACATCCAGGTTTCCTTCATATACTGGAATGTCCATTTTTTCCCTAGCACCTATCCTTGCAACAACCCTGAATAGGCATTATTCTATTGCATCTTCTACTGCAAATTCTTCTCCTCTAGCTTCATTTTCACTTTCAGATTCGTTGATATCCATAGCATCAATTGTGCGCCTTTGTGCTATCTCCATGGCATCAATCCTGGCACGTAGTTCACACATCTCTCTTTCCCTTGCCGGATCAGGTAATTGTCTGTCTCTTCTTCTCAAAATTTCCCTTTCCTCTAGTGGGTCAGGTATTTGCATGTCTCTTCTTCTCGGATGCATGGATATAAAATTCCTCTTTTCCCTGCTACAAAAAGCAAAGAAATTTTCCTATGCTCTGATACCACAACTAGTGTGTATCAGAGTACTTCTTTTCCCTATCTTACTCTGCCTGAGATATATAGAAAAAATCAGTCTCTGATACCACAACTGACGCAGACCCCCAGACCCGCAGGTTGGTATCTGCACAGGTATTTTCTTTTCGGCCCCTGAGAGCTCAATTGGATCTTTTATTTCCCTTTCGGGAAACCAACACCCACAACAAACCTTGAGGAAACTCCTCTTTTATATTGGGATACTGGATTTCATGATTTTGCAAATCCCGTGGTAGAGTGCCTTATCTCTTCGACCTCTGAAACCCGATATACTAATACTTTCCTTTTCCTGATGTCAATTTTGGCTTTTTTGGATTTCGCGAATTCGGGAGTTGTGATGATGTGAAACTCTGCTCTTGACCCTTGGAGTCCCGAACTTTTGACTTCCGATTTATCGAAATGCAAATGTTCTGGTCCTCCCTTCCTCTTCACGATTTCAGGATTTCAACCATCGAAAAGTGCTTCCACTATGTCCTCGGGGCCCTCGAACCTCTGAACCCCGAAATTCTGAAATTACGTCTTCTGAATCCTTTCATACTTTCGTGTACCGGGTTCTCCTCTTTACTATATCTGTTCTCTCTTCGACAGGACTTCCGGTATACCGAATCTCGAAATGCCAAAACACCAAGGTTCCACTTCCAAGGAGATCAATGGCTGTGGATGTTTCCTCGATCCAACGGTCAACACAATTTCGCATACCGAGAGTTCACTACGTCAAACTCAAACCCTATGTCCTCTCCACCTTTCGGTCTCCGAACTTCCGAAATACCGAAATGGTACTTCTCCTCGCTTCTTTCACGAACCTCAATAGGAAGTCTCTTGTCCTTCCACGTGTCGCCTTCTCCTTGTTTCGGGTTTCTGGTTATCGAGAGTTTGAAACTCTCGAGCCTAACCTTATGTCACTATGATCCCCGGTTTCCCGAACTCCGAAACACTTATACTCTTTCCTCGCTCTTTCCACAAATGAATACTTCTATTCGCGTTTCGGGGGTTTGATCAGTCAAGGATTTGGCTTGCACTTCAGACTTTCGAACCCTGAAATTATGAAATGATCCGACGTCCTAGTAAGTCGAGATCAGTGGCCCCTTATCCGCCTTGCAGCTCCTGTAGATCCTACGGTTCTCGCTATTTTGGGAGTTCTCCTTGGAGAACCTCGACCGTCCAAATTCCTTCTTCAAGAACCTCTTCTCTGAGTCACCTCAGCGATCCTCTTCAATTTGACTTGGCCTCTGCACAATGACCAAAACTCCTCTCCTTCTCTTTGACACTTTGAAAGTGCTGACCCTCCTGAGCTTCCTTTCACAAACTCAAGTCTCCTAAAGACTTCTGCATGCACTCCTTGCAGCACTTCTTCAAATATTCCTAAATATTTGAATCTCTTGACTCTGTGCAACTCTGCAATAGCATTCCTTCAACCTCTCAACCTTAGTCTATGTGTTCTAAGGTCTTGACCAACCTACGCACACCTTGCACGGATTTTGTGCTTGTCTTGCAGTTTAGTTGAGATGAGAACAATGGTATTCCTCCTGAGCTTCCAGAGATGAACTCTGAACCCGTCAACGCACTCCTTGCGGACGCTTCACTGCACTCCTTGCAGGAACTCTGACTCAAGAAGAGAACCAGTTGAAACTCATTTCCTTACTCTTTCAGACTTCAAACACTTAACATGAAATCATACATACATAGCATAAAAGCAAATGTACAACAAAAAGAGTAAACAATCATAAGAATAACATTTAATATGTATACACAGAAAGCATTACAACCCCATGAGTCTGAATCAAAGCTTCATATATTAATTTCAGAACTTCTATACATGGATTCTTCTACACATCTCTCTACTACAGCTCTTATCTATGCTCTATGATATTCTTGATAATGTTACAATGATACAAGATGAGGGTGTCTATAGTCGGTTTTCCCTCTAGCTCCTAAAACTGTCTAATCTAGAATTTAAATCTACCTACTTTCATTAACTATGAATAAATGTCTCTACACCTTATAGATGAGAGCGAATCGCTCAAGATCTGTTTAAAATATGGAAGTACGCCCTTCTTAACAATTACATTAAAGCCCACGCATCCAAACTTTCAAAATATTGCAAACAATTTTCAACATGTGCCAAAAATGTGATGGCGCTCATCCTTGCTCTCTTTTGCCTCCACGCTTTCTTGCTGCTGATGATGCTCGTGCATCAGTCATTTCTTATCTCCATTGATATTTTAATTAGAGGCCGATATTGAGGTTTAAATTTGAGGACAAGGCTAAAATTTGATCTCTAAAGGGGTGAAGTATTGTTTTTAGAAAACATGGAGAACAAAGATAGAGAGAGAGAAGATATGAAGGTTGAGAGAACATGAAGAAGAAATAGAAAGAACATGCAACTATAGAATAATTGAACCAATTTGATGGTCAATATCATTGTTCATATAATTAAGAGGATATTACAGAAATGAATTACATACCTACAACACATTTGCAGAGGAAACACATCGATCCTTCAATCATTATGGTCGAGGGATTGATGAATTGATAGAAAATATAAAATGAAATCCAATTGTTATGGCATTGTGAGCACAACAAATACCCTTTCATTTTTTTTTCATAAGCGAAAGGAAAGGGGCCCCCTACTAAAATTTAGACTCTAATGCCTAATCCTCTAATACAATGAGCCTAATGTTTATTCTTTACCTACTTTGAGAGAGTGGGGGTTTGGATATCTATTGATGATTGTCTTTCATGGAGGTTTGTTAATCCTTTGGATATTATACTTTCAAATATCTTCATGATGGTTTTTGACTTATGATTCTTGGTTGAGCTTTGTATGATGAAATTGATAAGTTATATTTGAGACCTGTGCAGATTTCAAAGTATTTAATGATCCTATGTAACTGCAAAGTTTGGTTCCCCATTCCATGGTCTGATTAAGTTTTATTTTGAGTATTTTTTGAATGGATGAATTAAATGAAGAACTTAATTATATGCATTTTGCATCCGCATGCTTTCATGTTGTACATAATGTTTTCATTTACTTTGAAGTTCTCATATGTTAATCATTTTCTTTAGTTTGAACTCACGACTAGAATCACAAGATAATTAATTCTTTCTATGAGTTTGAAATTAGACACACACAACTTTGATAACATTTATTTACTTCAACAAGTTGTTTATGAAAGGATGAGATCATGGATGGTTATCTTTGATAAAATTATTCTTCCTTTTTCTACATTTTGAAAACAAAGCAAACACTTATTCATAAGTTTGTTAAAGGAAAAGACAAAGAATGTAATGTTTATGATATACTCACAAGTATTCTCTTCCTCGCATAACTGATTGTATTCTTTCTATTGTTGTAGGAGCAGGATTGCAGACTCACTACCTTTACATGGTCGCTTCAGCCTTGAAATGCATGGGGGGATCCCTCGGTCTTCTTCTTCTGCAATTTACTTCTCTTTATTCATATATTGTCTACCATTTAAAGACAACATTTAGCATCTAGGATTAATCCTTTTATTTTTGAAACCTCAATGGATTTACTTGTCTCACCATTGTATTATTTTCTATTTTCACTTTATTTCTAAGGTATAAATATTATTGTATTATATTATGTGGCCAAAACCTTGATCCTTACTGCAATCCCCTCATCTGATTTGTCTCATCAAGCTAACCAAGTGAAGTCCCTTGTGATATTTTCAAGGTTTGAAAGGTGTGATCCTCTTTAGAATGATCTCTATTAGGTTCTCCCTTTATCCTCTCCTCTCTCTAATGGCCTATTGAACTTCTCATATGTGGAACCTTGTTATAATTATTTCTTTCTTCTTTTAATCTCTAGATTCATGTGACATGGTCTAATGTGGGAGCCTATTCTTTGATCCTACTGGCTTCCCTCTCCTTGCAAGATTATCAGGTTTTCCCTTCATGATTTTCTCCTCATTGGATTAGCATGTCCCATATGTCCGGTTAGCATCAAAATACTTTGTATCATATGGGTTATCCTTGATGATGTTAGCATGGCATATGACGTGTTGTCCCTTTCTCCCATGGTCACTTTCCATTTTCCACCTCCATATTTGTGTGACCTCGACCTCGACTTGATGTGCCTAACTGACAAAATATCCCTATTATTCAAAATCTACCTGATATTCCTTTTCTCTATTTTTTCTCCCTAGGTGTGGAACCCTGACAGGTGTTGAACCCTGACAGGTGTTGAACCCTGAGTAGTGTGGAACCTTGACCCATGTCAAAGTAGGTCTAAAGTTTCCTATTTTTTGTATATATTGTTTGTTTCATTTTAATTTTTAATTTTGTTTATTTATTTTTCATTTTATTTTTTTATTTATCCGTTTATTTATTTTTTATTTTTTATTTTCCCATGGTTTTACAAAACCACATGGTTTCCCAAAAATTGCGCATGGTTTTTTAACTACATGGAAAATTACTTTTACTATGGAAATAATTGTTTTACATGGTTAAATTACTATTGCATAGGTAAATTGTTTTATGACGTAGACCCCCACCTCAGCAGGGTCCGTTGACTTCCCATTCTTTGGATATTCCCAATTCCCGAGCCAAAATGGATTATCGGTCCTTGCTGGAACCTTCAACACTTAATGACCACATGTCCTTTTCTAAGCTCTACCCGCGCAAACATGCACTTAGATGCGAGCCTCCACTCCCTGTGACCACCAGCTTGACCACATCCTTAACTCCAAAATGCGCGTCAGGTTTCACGATGTCGGGAATTTATAAAGTGACTTTTCTCGCTTTTCCTGAGACTCGAAATGCTGAAATTTCCTATCCACAGATCAACGGTCTCGGTTATCCCATGATCTGACGGTCGATATCACGTTGGGATTTCGTCTATCGGGGATTTGTGAAGTGGCCCTCTCCCCTTCTCTCGAAATCTTAAATCATGATGACTCCCTTGTTAGATCGACAGTCCTAATTTCTCGTGATCCAACACTCTAGATCCTTCCTTCTCCTATTGGGACTTCACGACTCACGATTCCCAAAAACAACTTCCTTTAAACTCCCAACTCCTGAAATGCCAATATTTCAAAGCGCCCAATTGACAGTTCACACTCCTCAGGATCTAACAGTTGTTATCTCTCCTGAGCTTGTGAGTGTTGAAAGACACTCGGTCTTAACCTCTCTGTTGATCTACTAGATCCAACGGTCCACAGAAAATCGTTGTTTCTCCCTCTGAGAATTCCAACCATCTGTTCAGTCTCTCAAGGACTCCTTACCAAACAACTTGGCATCTTTCCTCCTAAGCTTGGTTTCTGCCAGGTGACTTCAACCCTCGTCCTTCCTTTGAACTTTCCAAGCTCTTGATGCAAACTCAAGGATTCTAAGGGATTATTGCACGCACTCCTTGCGGCTCTCACGATAATCTCTGGTTATCCAAGCACTCCAAATCTACGCACTCCTTGCAACATAAATTATTCAACCACTCACTTGGTTTGAGAAGTATAAGACTTCAACCTGGACTGCGCACACCTTGCACGGATTTGTGTTATACTTGCACTTTTGTTGGTATAAGAACAACTCTATCTTTCTTGAGCTTTTCTGAAGTAAGACTCAGAATCTTGTCAACGCACTCCCGTGGACCTTCACTGCACTCCTTGTAGGAATTCTTAGGACGAGAAAAAATTGAAACTTATACTCTCCCTCTCGCAAAATTCATACATTCAACATGAAATCATACACATAAAACATTGAAACAAATGCATAACAGAGCATGTAAGAAAATTGTAAACATACCATTCAATAGATGCGAACAATACTCATAACAACAACATGAAGTTGGATTAAATCCTTATTATATTAATTCAAGTGCTTTTGTACATGGTTTCTATAACAATGTCTATCTGCTTATACAAATTCTACAGTATCTATTCTTCTCTGCTCTCCTATGCTCTCTTTCTCTACAAATTCTTCTCTTACAATTGAGAATAATCATACAATACATACGAGGGATCTTTCTTGAGTTTTCCCTCCTACAACTCTAAGTTATCTTATCGAAATTAAAGACTACAACTACTTTACATTTATTACATTAAATTCCTCCAACCGATAGATGAGAGCAACCACTCAAGATCTGTGTTACAATCCCAAAACAATTTAAGAACAATTACATCCTCCCAGCTATTACATTAATGTTTCATCTTTAAATTTCAAAACGTATTCAAAATGCACGCTGGTGTGTATCCAGATGTCCTCCGCTTGCGCTTGCTGGTGATGCTCCTGCATCATACTCCTCTAGTTGAAAAAGTCATGGACTCCTGTCCATGATCTCTTGCATCATTTTTCCATGTTTTTGGATATCTGCTTCACTTTCCCAACTGGCATCCTCAATCGGGTGTCCCTTCCACTTTATCAAATATTCAAAATAGGTCTTCTTCTGGGTCTTCTTGCCAACTCTTTGATCAATGATATTTTCCATCTGCGGATTTTCATCTATAGGCATCTTCTTGACCCACTGAACTTTCTTCTAATCCTCTTCTCCTCCCACTTCATCTTCTCTGTAGGGGCACAGATCTGCTACGTTGAATATGGGCGATATTCCCACATCATATGACAATTCTATCTCATAATCATTTGCCTCAAATTTTCTCAGAATCTTAGACGACCCTATATTTTTCATCTTCATCTTGTTATATGTTCCCCTTAGGAACCTTTCTTTCCTTAGATGTGCTAAGATCAAATCTCCCACTTCGAATTGAATCTCTCTCCTGTGTTGATCTTCTTTGTGCTTGTATTACTGGTTGGAACTCTGCAACCACTCTTTAATCTTACTGTGGAACTCCTGCATCTCTACTGCAAAATCTTCCGCTCCAACACTCCTGAACTCATTTTGCTCTAAGTCTCTCAACTCAGATACTCCTCTTGGTTGCATTGCATACATTATCTGAAATGGCCTATGTCCTGTTCTTCGGTTAGGTGAGTCATTATTTGCAAATTCCTCTTGTGGTAGAATCTAATCCCACTGACTATGATGTTCAATGACTAAACTACTCAATAAGTCTCCCAAACTTTGATTTACTACCTCAGTCTGTCCATCTGCCTGAGGGTGATATGCTGAGCTAAAATATAGATTCGTCCCCATCTTCTTCCATAGTGTCCTCCAGAAATGACCAACAAATTTGGTATCTCTGTCCGAAACAATACTCTTGGGTAAACCATGAAGTCAAACAACTTCTTTGAAAAACAGGTTTGCAATGTCTGTTGCATCACTGGTTTTCTGACATGGAATAAAATGTTCCATTTTTGAGAATCTGTCGACTACCACGAATATGGAATCACAAACTCTCTGTGTCCTCGACAGTCCTAACAAATAATCCATGCTTACCATGTCCCACAGCCTCTCTGGTATTGGAAATGGTTGATACAACCTTGTATTCTGTCTTTTCCCCTTTGCGTGCTGGAAAATTCTACATCTGTTCACAAACTTCTTGACATTCGTCCTCATCCTTGGCCAATAATAAAAATTGTTCAGTTGCACAATTTTTTTATCATGGCCGAAATGTCCAACAATCCTCCACTATGTTTTTCCTTCAAAAGGTTTTCTCTCATAGAACTCTTCGGGATACACAACTGATTTCCTTTGAATAGAAATCCATCATGAATTGAATATTCAATCCATTGGCTTATGTATCTCATAAAAGGATTCTCACATGTTTCATAAGCATCCTTGAAATCTAAATCATCTATGTACATTTCCTTAAGGATATCAACCTAAGGTCTTCACACAAAACTCCTGCAGAATAAAAAATTTCCTACTCAATACATCAACAACCTTGTTAGCATTTCCAGAAATGTTCTTTATAACAAAAGTAAAGTTTTGCACAAATGCAACCCATTTTGCATGTTTCTGGTTCAGTTTATTCTATCTAGTTATAAACTATAAGGCCTGGTTGTCGCTATACAAAACAAACTCTTTTTGAACCAGGTAGTGCCTCAATTTATTCAACTCTTGTATGAATTCATATAACTCCTTATCATACGTGGAATAATTTCTTTTGGCATCATTCAACTTTTCACTGAAGTATGCAACTGGTCTATTGTCTTGACTTAAGACTTCTCCAATCGCAAATCCACTTGTGTCACATATCAGTTGAAATGTCTTACTAAAATATGTCAGAACTAGAACTGGTTGTCCAGTTATCTTATCTTTTAACAACTTGAAACTTTTCTCCACTTCCTCTATCCAATGAAAAGATTTATGTATTTTCTTGACTATGTCCATCATTGGTGCTCAAATTCCACTAAAATTCCTGATGAAATTCTTGTAAACAATGGCTAATCCATGGAAGCTTCTGACTTAAAAGATATTTCTTGGCGACGAACACTCTTTGATTTCTCTTACCTTTTCAGGATCCATCTTCAACTCATTCGAAGAGATGACAAAACCCAAATAAATAAGCTATGTCTTCATAAAATATGACTTCTTCAGTTTTATCAACAATTTATCTTTTGCAAACTCCTCATTTCTAGAGTTAATGCCTCAAATGTTCTTCCTCGGTCTTACTGAAGATCAATATATCATCAAGATACACAATTACAAAGTTCCCAATGAAATATTTCAAGAAATTGTTCATAAATCTCATAAAATTACTTGGTGCATTCGTTAAGCCAAACGACACGACCATCCATTCATACAGCCCTTCATTCATCTTGAATTTTGTCTTCCATTCATCACCTTCCCTCATTCTAATATGATGATATTCGCTTTTCAAATCAATTTTTTAAAAATACTTTGCTCCACTCAAGCAATCCATCAAGTCATCCATCTTGGGTAAAGGAAATGTATACCTGATAGTGACTTTATTTATAGCCCTTGAGTCTGTACACATTCTCCATCCACCATCTTTCTTCAGAATTAACACTGTTGGCACAATGCATGGACTCAAGCTTTCTCTAATAAACCCCTTGTCCATCAAATCCTTGACATGCTTCTTAACCTCTTCATTCTCCTGCTATGTCAATCTGTACACTTCTTTGTTTGGAAAACTCACTCATGCTATAAGGTCAATGTGATGGCTTATACTTCTGATGGGTGGCAATGAACAAGGTAAATCGTCGACCACTATATCAACGAAATTCTCCAGCAGTTCCTGAATTTCCTCAGGTAGATCATCTATTGAGCTACTGTTCAAGATGACTCTAGGTTTTCTAACCACAAGAAACTGCATTTCTTCAACTTTCTTGACTTCATCCAGAAGTTCCTTCCCACTCATGAGAAGTATAGTATTGCTTGTTTCTTCTTTCACCTTCTTGTCCTTAATTGGCAACAACATATTTGTCCTACCATTCTTCTCCAAGGTGTATGTGTTCTTTCTTCCGTCATGAATAACATTTATGTCATATTTCCAAGGCCTCCCCAACAAAAGATGACATAAATCCATGGGAATAACATCACATAATATTTCATCTCTGTATCCCCCTATCTTAAATTCAAGTAAACATTGTTTAATGACTGTTACCTGATGTCCTTTTTGCAACCATGAAACTTTGTATGGGCTTGGATATGAAACTGTCTCCAATTCCAGCTTCTCCACCATTTCTGTGGATACTAGATTATATATGTTTCCACTATCAACAATCACCTTGCATACCCTATCCTTGGTCTTGTAAGCAGTTCTAGACAAACTGTTCCTCTGGACTGGATTCTCCATCTCTTTCTCTGGCTTCAAGAGAATTTCCTCATCATCAAGGATCTCCCACCTTCTGCATTTTCTACCTCAATATTTCTCCTTTGCACTTCTAAAATGTGAGCTTCACCTCCTCCATCCCTTTTTCTATCAGGACATTCAAAAGATTTGTGTCTGATCTTTCCATAGACAAAACACTTTATTTTGTTGGATTACTGAGAGGGGGGGTGAATCAGTAATAGCGTAATTATAATCATTTTTCTTCAAATGTTATATCAATGTAGAATTATTATCCAATAATGAGCAGTAAGAAATAAACAATCACACACATACACAGTACACC
>ML781981.1:1971801-2000466 GCA_009831015.1 Picea engelmannii | reverse complement strand
AATAGTATTATCTAAAAATATATCATAACTCATACCGTTACCCATCAAACAAACTTGGGTCCATTACCCAAACCTGGGGTCTCCAACTTCTCATGGCCATAACTTTCTAACCGTGAGGAATTATGTGACATTCCACATACCACCGGAAATGACATCACAAGCACGATCCATCTAGGATATTTTCGATGACAAATTCACTTTCCTTCATCTCATTATTCCATAATTAAGCATGGGTTCTCTTACTCCACAAAGTGTCTTCCCATGAGGGATTTCACCATAAGGGGACCACTTTGGAGTTCATCCATATTTACTTCTTATCAAAAATGAAAAAACAATAATGAGTCATATTTACATCAAACAATATTGGGTCCATTACCCAAACCTTTGTGCTACGGATATTTCTTTAAGGGTTGACATCAATGAAAACAAACCTTAATCAACATATTTCACCTCCTCTGCCTCTTCCTCTTCCTCTTGCTCGAGGAGAAGTGCTCCTATAGGCATATTGTCCTCCTTGTGAGATTCCTCCCCTTTCTAGGTGGTTATGAGGTTTCTTTTATTCATCCATGGGCTTCTGTACTCTATCATGGGAAAATTCTTTGCCTCTACTCTAACTTCTACCTCTGCCCCTTTGACCTTTCTTTTGGGCCAATTTCACTTCTTCCTTTGAAGCAATATGATAAGCATGTTCCACATTTCTAATTGTCACCATTCATGTATCTGGCCACTTTTTCATCATCACTCTTGCGATGAGAAGATCTGATGTTTAACCTGTAAAACTCCTCAGTGTATTCATTCACTCTCATCCCTTTCTGTCTCAAATTCTACATTCTTCGAAACAAATTGATTTGGTAATATTTGGGTATGAATTTGGCTTTCATATTTGATACCATCCTATCCCAGCTTTTAATTCTTTGTTTTCCTTTGCAACTCCTATCAGTCTACAGTTCATCCCACCACAGTGTTGCATGCCCTTTCAGTCTAGTGACAACGTTATTTACTTTCTTATATTCCTCGATATCCTCATAGTCAAAGTATTTATCTAGAGATCTAAACCAATCTAGAAGCTCCTCAACCTCTAAGTTGCCTTCATACATCAGGATGTCCATTTTATCTCTAGCCCCTATTCTTGCAACAACTTTGAATAAACGTTCCTCTACAACATCTTCGGCTACAACTTCTTCTTTGGCTCCAACTTCATTCTCACTTTTGGCCTCACTAATATCTCCAGTATCATGTGTTTTCCTCTGTGTTGTCTCCATAGCTTCTAATCGAGCACAAAGTTCTCTCATTTCCCTTTCCACGGCTGGATCGGGTAAGGTTCTTTCTTGACGTCTCCTTAGTGACATTGTTTCAATTTGTCCACGCAGAATTCAATCACAACTGTCCTTTGTCTTCCCTCTACAGAAAAAAAATTTGTTAGCTCTGTTACCACCTGATGCAAACCCCCATCTCAGCAGGGTCCAATGACCTCCTGGTCTTTGGATCTTCCCAATTCCCAAGACAAAATGGCTTCTCGGTCCCCGTTGGAACCTTCAACACTTAATGACCACATGTCCTTTTCTAATCTCCGACCACGCGAACATGCACTTAGACGTGAGTCTCCACTCCATGCGACCATTGGAATGACCACATCCTTAACTCCAAAAGGCACGTCAGGTTTTGCGATGCCGGGACTTTGTAAGGTGACTTTGCTCGCTTTTCTCGTTACCCAAAATGTCAAAATTTCCTATCCATAGATCAACGGTCCTGGTTATCCCATGATTTGACAGTCCATATCGCATCGGGATTTCACATATCGAGGATTTGTGAAGTGGCCCTCTCCCCTTCTCCCAAAATTTGAAATCGTGATGACTGCTTTGTTAGATCAACAGTCTTAATTTCTCGTGATCCAATGCTCGAGATCCTTCCTTCTCCTATCGAGACTTCACGACTCATGATTCCTGAAAACAACTTCCTCCAAACTCTCGACTCCTAAAATGTCAATATTTCGGATAGCCTAATCGACGATTCACACTCCTTGAGATCTAATGACTTTTATCTCTCCCGAGCTTGCGAGTATTGAAAGACACTTGGTCTTATCCTCTCTGCTGATATAATAGATCCAACGGTCCACGAAAAATCGGTGTTTCTCCCTTCGAGAATTCCAACCATCCATTTAGGTTCTCAAAGACTCCTTACCAAATAACTTAGTGTCTTTCCTCGTGAGCTTGGTTTCTGCGAGGTGACTTCGACCCTTGTCCTTCCTTTGAACTTTCCAAGCCCCTATCCCTCCTAAGATTGGTTATTGCTGCAAACTCAAGGATTCTAAGGGATTATTGCATGCACTCCTTGTGCCTCTCACGATAATCTCTGACTATCCATACACTCCATGCAGAAGAAATTCTTCAACCACTCACTTGGTTGGAGAAGTCTAAGACTTCAACCTAGCCTATGCACACCTTGCATAGATTTGTGCTATACTTTCACTTTTGTTGGTATAAGAACAACTCTATATCTCCTGAGCTTTTCTGAAGTAAGAATCCAAATCTTTTCAACGCACTCCTTGTGGACCTTCACTACACTCCTTGTAGGAATTCTCGGGATGAGAAGAAATTTAAACTTATACTCTCCCTCTCACAGAGTTCATACATTCAACATGAAATAATACACATAAAGCATTGAAACAAATGCATAATTGAGAATGTAAGAAAACTGTAAACATACCATTCAATAGATGCAAACAACACTCATAACAACACCATGAAGTTGGATTAAAGCCTTCTTATATTAATTCAAGTGATTTTGTACATGGTTTCTATAGAAATGACTATCTGCTTATACAAATTCTACAATATTTTTTCTTCTTTGCTCTCCTATGCTCTCTTTCTCTATAACTTCTTCTCTTACAATTAAGAATAATCATACAATACATACGAGGGATCTTTCTTGAGTTTTCCCTCCTACAACTCTAAGCTATATTATCGAAATTAAAGACTACATATACTTTACATTTATTACATTAAATTCCTCCAATTGATAGATGAGAGCAACTGATCAAGATCTACATTACAATCCCCAAAACATTTAAGAACAATTACATCCTCCCAAATATTACATTAATGTTTCATGTTTAAATTTCAAAATGTCTTCAAAATGCGCATTGGTGCGTATCCAACTATCCTTCGCTTGCGCTTGCTCGCGATGTTCCTGCATCATTTTACTTAGGGAAATTTTTACTTGTGTTTTTCATTTCACCCTAAATCCCTAATGTATATTTCATATGTATTTTTTTATTTGTTTTCTTTTACTTTTTATTTTTCTTTTCCTATTTCATTTCATTTTTTATTTTGATTTTGTTTATTTATTTTATTATTTTAAATTCTTGTTCAAAATTGTATTATTTTATTTTTATTTATTTTTATTATTATATTTTTATTTTTCAAACCTGAGCCCATGAATGTACCTATACATGCACCTACAACTGTCTTACCTCACCAAATCTCACAAACTCTCACACTATGAAGTCTCAGACTTCCTTTTGGGGGCTCGCGGGACATTAAGAATACAACTTTAAGATATACCATAGAATTAACCAGTGACCTGAAATATGCATACATGTGTGGAGTCTCACTGACATGTAAACCATTAATACATCTCATGCCACAAAGGTTTTTACAACGTGCTTCACAGGATTTAACCCGTCGTGATTCGACATAATTCACATTAGGGTACACAACTTGATTTACTCGCACCATGCACTCTGCGAACCTATACACTTTAGATTATATTATAATTTTTTATTTGTGGGAGTCTTCATATGAGAGAGTTCCCTTGGGACATATTTCTAGGTTTAACCATGGAGGATTGACCCTGCACATGCTTTGTGTCCTTTCTTATGTGCGAGAGTTTCACACCTTAGATGTTAGGATAGGTTACCGTGATTTACCACACATTTTTTTCCACATTCCTTACTAGGACATGTTTTCATGTTACATGTTTTCTTCGCATAGATTTTACCACAACACAAAGATCTTGTGCAACCACAAAGTAATGTACCTGGTCTTCCAAGCTGAGGCATGCTACTTCAAAAAAAATACAAAACAAAACTTCTCACTCCATTTTGATAATCACACTGTCCATACCCATGCATAGAATTGTTGGGCTATGGAAGACATAGCTCTTTGTGGAAGATCATACATATAAACTTAAACAAATAATATGCATTCTACTAATACACAAATTAAATGTGGAAATCACAATAAAAAATACATGCAACAACACATGCCATTCTTATAAATATAAATACATGTACAAGATACACAACATACAAATTAACATAGAAATGGTACTTATATTTTTATGATAAGACCACCAACTATGGTCAGACCTTCCACGAACCTCCCAACCTTATAGCATGTTTCTCCAAGCTATCAATAGTGGGTCACCCCTGAGATCAGACTAAACTCCACCCAGGGTAAATGGATTCCTAGGCTAGGCTGAGACTACAGAAAGTTGCACCATGCAACATGAAGGATTCCCTCCTAGGAGCCTACTTAAGACCACCACTCATAAACTCTCATTCCCCACATGCCTGCCCCACCCCAGGAATATACACCTTCACTATTCCATAGTCCATCGATTGTTCCACTTCCCTTCTAGGGCTTCAACAACAGGTTAGATCAGGAATTCTCAGACCTCTGTAGCTGCTACTAGACTCCCTCCAGGAGAAATCACTTCCCCAACAATCCCTCTCACTTGGAGAGAGATGTTCACAGGCCCAAAAACCTACTTCTTCAATCCACAGGCCCAACAACCCTCCTCTTCAAAACCATTGGCCTGATACCTTAGTTCTTCTATCCATATCCTAAGTCAAACAGGTAACCATAGTAGCAAAATCGGGTATGGATTCTATTAATGATAACATGCCACACCAATCTAGAGAAAATGTGGGTAGAAACAAAAAAATGACTAGGGAATGATATGTCTCAAGAACTGTGCAGTCATGTTGTGCCTCCCAGGAAAAATGGGATATCTTCATGGGTTTGTAGGTTTCATAGGTTGCAGAGGTCAACTATGGAGGAAATGGTTGGTTGCATGAATTCTCAGTGTGTGTGTGTGTGAGTGAGTGGGGACCATGGAAATAATGGCAAGCTAACCCCCACAATGGTGAATTTTCCCCCATAAAACTGCATGCGCCTAGGTCGACACATGGCTCTCTTGGGAGCTCATTCCTCTCCACTTAGAGTCATTCCTCTCCCCAAAGGAACTTAGGATAACATGGGTTCTTTCCCTAAACATCAGTCTTTTAGGAAAATATATTATAATATTCCCTTGGCAATAATCCATCTAGCTTAGCCCTTTTTCCCAGCCTCTTAGCCCCATCCCTTTCCCTACCCAGTGGATCTTTGTCCTCCATAACTATTTATTCGTGGTTGGTTTACACACAACGATGTAATTATATTAATGATGTGAGTATTTACATATACAAAATTAGGCTCCTTGACATTCATCATCTAGGCTCTCCAGCCTATTAAACACAGAAGCCTACCATATTATAAACGCTTGGATCAACAGCCTATAAACATCATTAAACGTCATTGAAATTCACTAGGGGCTCCAACTTGGGGTATTACAATCCCCTCCGCTTAATTATGCATTGTCCTTAGTGCATCTTACTTACATAATATCAACAAGATTTCCAAAATCTTCAAAAAGACGTGGGTATTCTTCTTGCATAACATCTTCATGTTCCCAATTTGCATCCTTAAGACCGTATAAGGTCCATTGGATCTTTACAATCCCTATGGATCAATTCCGAAGCTGTTTGATTTTCTGGTTCAGAATGCATACCGGATGCAATTGAAAAGTGCTTCCTTGATCCACTTGAATTACATTCCAATCAGTAACTTGATTAGCATCAGGTATATATTTCTTGAGCAATGATAGATGGAATACATTATGACTAATCATAGATGCAGGTAATGAAATCATGTAAGCTACTGGTCCAATCCTCTCTAGGATTTCAAACTACCCACAATATATGGCTGCCAACTTGGAACAGTTTCCCAACTTCAGGGAAATTATGTTGGCCTTCACCTTCAAGGAAACATGACCACCCACTTTAAATTCCCTGTGAGTTCTGCCCTTGTCAGCATATATTTTCTTCATGTCTTGGGAAACTTTTAAATTTTGTTTAATCCTCGTCATTTTCTCTTCCATTTCTCTTTGCAACTTTGGCCCAACCAATGCTCAATCAACTGGGTTGTCCCACATTATTGGTGTGTTTCACTTTCTACCATAAAGTGCCTCAAATGGGCTCATCTTTAGTGATGATTGGTTCCAATTGTTGTATGAAAATTCTAAAAAGTGTATATAATCTTCCCATTTAGATGGTTTTTCCATCACACACATCCTTATCACATCCTCTATCACTTGGTTCACCATTTTTGTTTTCCCATTAGACTCAGAATGATAAGTTGTGTTGAAGTTCAGATTTGTTCTGAACCCTTTGAATAATCACTTCTAGAACTTTGAGGTAAACTTTGGGTCTCTGTCAAACACAATTTTATTTGATATTCCATGCAAGCATTCTACTTCCCTCATATAAATATTAGCAACATTGGTTTCCTTGTGATTAACCTTCATAAGAATGAAATGGGAAACTTTGGTAAGCTTGTCCACCTCCACCATGAAAGAATCATGTTGCTTACTTGTTCTAGGTAATTTGGTGATGAAATCCATTGTCACCACTTCCCACTCCTACTCAAGAATGGGAAATGTCTGTAACAACCTAATTGGGTGTCTATGCTCAGCCTTGACCTTTTGACACTCCAAACATTTAACAATGAACTCAACAATCTCCTTCTTCATGCTTGGCCAATAGTATTGGCTCTTGACTACTGCAACCATTCTCTGATATCCTGGGTGTCCAGAATAAGGTAAATTGTGCATCTCTTTCAAAATCGTACTCCATAATTCATGAGAATTGGGTACATACATTTTTCTCCTGTGTAAGAGAATTCCATCATTTCCCAATTTATAATCTTCAACTTTTTGTTTCATTTTATCTTGTTGTAATTTTGTTACCAACTCCATGTACTGCAAATCTACTTTTGAGGCCTCATAAATTATCCCTTTAAGATCATCTTGATACATGTTAATGGTTGTAAAATGCAGTTCATCTGCTCTCATGTTGAGTGCATAAACCACTTTGTTCTCTTTTCCTTTGATTTGCTTAATATCAAAGTCATATTCAGAGAGGAATTACAACCATATTCTCTTCCTCACATTTAAAGTTGGCTGATCAAACAAGTATTTAAGACCATTATGGTTTTTCCTTAGCTCAAACCTATTTCCCATGAGGTAGTTCCTCCACTTCTTCAAGGCATGCACTATCCAACTCCAAATAATGAGTGGCATAGATCCTTTCATGCTCTTTATATTTTCTGGATTCAAAACATATCTCAAACTCATTCCAACTGAGGACTCTAGGAATTCCTTCCTTGCATGCATCTATGAAAACCATGAAATATTCATTCAAATAAATAATCCTCAGAATTGGAGCACTAGTTAACAACTGCTTCAATTGCTGGAAGCTCTATCACATTATGTTTTCCATTGAAACTTCACCCCCTTCCTTTGCAAGGAAGCGACTGGGTGAGCAATCCTCGAAAACCATGCAATGAATCTTTTGCAGTATCCTGCTAAACTCATGAAGGATATGAATTCTGTCACATTCTTAGGTGTTGTCCACCCTTTAATGGCCTCAATATTTTCAGGGTTCACTGTTATCCCTTCTTCGGATATGATATTCCCCAAATAGTGAATTCAGTTTTGATAAAATGAGCACTTTCTCAATTTGGCATACAACTGGTGCTCTCTTAACACTTGCAACACCATCCTCAAGTGATTATAATTCTCTTCTTATCAATTGGAATATACAAGGATGTCATCCAAAAGATAATGACAAACTTGTCTAAATATTCCCAGAAAACACCATTCATTAAGCACATGAAAAAATTTGGTGCATTTGATAACGTAAATGGAACCACTGTGAACTCATAATGAATGTACCTTGTTCTGAAGGAGGTCTTGCTAATGTATTCATCTATGATCCTTACTTGACGATATCCTGGCCTGAGATCAATATTTGAGAATATCCATGCATCCTTTAACTGATCAAAGAGATCATCGATCCTTGGCAAAGGATACTTGTTATTTATAGTCACTTTGTTCAATTGTTTGAAGTCGATGAACAATCTCAATGTCCCATATTTATTCTTCATGAATAATACTGGGGCGCCCCAAGGTGACACGCTTGGGCCTATATACCCCTTCTTCAAAATTTCTTCAAGTTGCATTTGCAGTTCCTTCGGTTTTGGTGTACTCATTCTATATGGAGTCTTGGATAATGGAGTTGCTCCAAGAATCAAATTTATAGAGAAATCAATATCTCTCTTTCGAGGTAATCCTGTTGTTAGAAAAACAGGACCGCGGAGAAAAAAATAAAACAAATGCAGAAACAAAACACAGAAGACACACAATACAAGAGAGACACATATTTACGTGGTTCACCCAGTGTGGGCTATGTTCACCAGAGAAATTTCCAGGTCCTTCCTTTATTATTATCCAACAAATGAAGGGATACAACCTACATCAAAACCCGCTGTAACTTCCTCTTCTTTCTCTCACAGTCTCCTCTCTCAGAATACAATATTCACCACCAACCATAGCCACAATACATTTCCCTCATAAAAGAGGGTTTCCTTCTAGGGAAAAAAACCCTAACATAATCTCTACCATTAGATCTGCGACCTTATAATGAACGGTCCAGATTTACAATGAAATTACAATATACTTTTACAAGGCAATTTTTGCTTCGGGGGCTTCGCCCCTGAACCCCCATCGAAGGACACTGCCCCTGAACCCCCGCTAGGGGCCCGCTTTCCCCCAGACCCCCCAGCCGGGGGGATAGCCCCCCCGGACCCCGCAGAGGGGGTACCCCCCCTCTGCACTCCCCCGCGTGGAAGAGTGTACATACTTATGGGGTGTAAATACTTCATGGGGTATAAACACGACTGAAAGAAAGGACCTCTGAATCAGGAAGATAATCAGGCTCCACAACCAAAACTTTCTATCTCCTTAAACACAACCTCAATATCTTTCAGGACTGAGTGATCCTCTATATTTGGCACCTTATCCTTAGGTTGTTCCTCAATACGGGTTGCAAATATTTGGCAACCCTTCTTGTAACACTTCTTCAGTTTCATTGCTGAGATCTCTCATATAGTAAGTGCCCTAGGAATTCCTTGGATTGTTCTTGGGTTCCCTTCCTCATTCATGAAAGTAAATGCCTTGTTATGATAGTTTGAGACAACATGGTGTTGGTCCAACCAATCCATACCAATTAGACAGTTATATGAACCTAAGGGTAGGATGTTCAAATATTCCTTGGTACTTATCCCATTCATGTCTACTGGACATGATTTAACCAGCTCAACAACTTTTCTCTTGTCTCCTGTAGGCAGTTGTACGAGCCAAGATTTATCATGCTTGATTCTTGGAAATTTCAATCTTTCCACTACCTTGGGATCTATATAGCTATGACTAGCTCCTGAATCTATTAAAATAGTAAAGGCATGGTTATCGATCATACCTTCTACTTCAATCATGTGTGATTGAAACTCATCTTGCTTGTTGTCCATGGCTGCATAGATCCTTGATACACTTTGGCCCATGTCCTCCACTATTTCTTCTTGTTGTACATTGTGTAAAAATCTCACTTTGTCACTTTTATGAGGACAATCTATATACTTATGGTCTCTTTTATAACCCCAACATTGAATTTTTGTCTGTCTTGGCTTTTTCCCACCTACCTTAGACATTTTTTTCTCTCTAAAATATGGTTTTCCTTGAGGACTGTTTATGATCAATGGTGGCTTGTTCCCCTTCTGCCTCTGTCCCCTCTTAAAATTCTTCTTGTCTTCCCAAGCTCTTTGGAAAATATACTTTCCTTTATGTTGATCGTATAAGCACTTGTCTCTCCTTATGGTTTCCTCCAAAGTCTTGGGATAATCATATTGATTCTTTTCACTGATGAAAGATGGAAACCCACTTAGGTATCTATAGATATTAAATATCTCATCCTTGATGAAGAAGACATATTTCAACCATTATAAAAATCTCCTTTCATACTCATCAATAGTCATTCTTCCCATTTTGAGTTCAAAGAATTCTTTCATAATACCTATTGGTCTGGTATTTCTTCTCAAAATGCTTCTTGAATTACTTCCAAGTCACATTTTTCTCTTTGATGTGTTGCACTTGCACAAGATGATCCCACCACATGGATTCCTTTCCTTTCAGCTGATAAATAACAATTCTTCCCTCCGCGTGAGAAGAATAATTATGCAATTGGAAGTACTTCCTCATGCCTAGCATCCATGTCTCAATATCTTCATCCTTCTTGTGCTCTCCATCAAAAGTAGGAGGTTTGATATTATTCATTTCTCCTTTCAATTCATCCACCCCATAACTCTTATGATGCTTCCTGACAGGGGATGGACTTGAGATTCTATGTGCTCTCCCATTGGAATTCCTTTGGGAGTGATCATGATGTCTACTACCACTCCTTGGTATTATTTTCTCATAAGGAGACCTGTGGCTTCCTAATTTGATGGAATCACTCTCCTTATCCAACTTCTTTTCAATTATTTACAGGCTCTATATTAAATTCATGTCGAAGTATTCCTTCTACTCCTTGGCCTTCATAAGCCTTTTATTGTCAACCTTGTGGATCTAAACATCTATCTGCAATTTTCTAAGGGTCGTAGCCATATTTATGTCTTCCCCCTTTCCTCCTCCATGTCCATTGGAGTTGGTTCCTTCCATACCCAACTGAAAATTCATCCCTCTAATTTCATCTTCTTGACTGTATACTATCTATGTATCATCCATCACTTTACACTCTGTGTTGATTCTGATCTATCAACTATTAATTCTGCAAAAATGTGCAGCCAACAGAACTTTGTCAGACTAACTGTTCTTAATAATTTCATGAAAACATGAACCATTCTAATTCATTAATATATAAAAATTATTTTCTTCTGATTTTCTGAGAAATAGACTATTGATATCCAATTTTTGGGTTAACAATTATCTTATACTGTTCAATACCTTTCCAATGCCTACTTCCATGCTCAATTTTGATTTTTGAGCAGGAAGTTATGGATACTTGAACAATTGTCTTTTTAGTGATCCAATCCTTGTACATGGATTTTTTCAACTCAGAGTTGAATTTGGCTCTTGGATTCGTACTGGATCCTCTCTTCATGTTTACATGCCTTTCTTACTTTTTTAGGTGTAGGTCTGTACAAATTAAAAACCCCATGGTCTCCTTCTCTAATCCCTTCTCTATTTTCAAAAACCATTTTCGGGCACTTAGTCCTTTTTCATTGGTCCCCTCATCTCATGTGACCACAGAATGTGACCCAACGCTAATATATAGGTGCTTATCTTGTGCTTCAGCCCTCCCGGGCTTCATAACTTTGGGTTTTGGAGGTTTACCTTTCACCTCACCCCATTTTCTCTGAACGACGAGGTTGTGAACTTTTGAATAACCACCTCTTTGAGATTTGGGCTTTGAAAGATATTGCTAATTCATGCCTTATTTCTCCTGAACACATAATTTTTAAATACTCGGAGGACGTATGATCGACGATCCTTATTCCCTGTTTAGATTAGTGGTCAACAAGAGCTCTGAAACTCTGGGCTTCAGGATTTCTAAGGCTCCATCATGTGTTTCCTTTCGAATTGTCGAATGTTGAAACCATGAAGGTTTGAGACCTATGGTCGACATTCATCTATCAATGGACGGTTGAGATTGAATCCAATTTCAAAAACTAAGAAAACACTTTGATTTGTTGATCACTTTAAGATCAATGATAATGGTCGATTGTAGACCTCGAACATGCTCGAGGTTTGACAACAAACCCAACTTCCACAATGGAAAGATTTGTGATGGAGTGGGAATCACATCCACCATTATTTTTCTATCCTAATGGAGATCTACGATGCCGATGGATTGTGGAATGTGAAGTAACGCCTTCATTAATTCTCCTTTGGATTTCTGCAATTGTTTTTGTCCATTGATCTAGTTAGCAACCACACACTAGAGGGGTGCTACGTTGTATATCCCAAGAAGTGCACATGTGACCCAATCTGAGGGGTGACACATGTCAAGATCAAACTAGAAAAATCAGTCTTTTAAAAGAAAAAAACACACTGACACGTGGCACGCATCTTGTGTGCCCACGTCACCATAGGTGACATCATCAAGCCACATCACTTCGGTGCTTCATGATTTTGGAACTTCAAGACTTTGGGACTTCAAAGATCCATAATTTCTTCCTTCATCATCCATTATTTCCTCCTAACTTTCAATTCCCGAACCCCTTAACTTTTTCAGGGTGCACGTAGTATTATTGTTAGCATATAAGATGGTGACATGTGTCCCCACTATCGAGTGACACATGGAAGAATTAGGGTAGGTCCACGTCAGCCTAAGTGATGTCATAATGCCACATCACATCCAACTCTTTAGGACTTCAGATGATTTCAAATTTACACACCCCAAAAATCCTGAACTATGAATTTTCGAACACTTCCACATCACTCCCGGTCACGTCATCATGTCATGTCACTTCGACGCTCTGACACTTCGAGGATTTCTTCTCATCGACACTTTTTCAAAAATGTCGAACTACTGATCAGGTCCATGTCACCCCGACGTTTCATGATTTTGAAACTTTGGAAGATCTCTTCTCATTTGCATATTTTCAAAATTATTGATTGTCGAACAATTTCTTCCTGTAGCTTCAAGACTTCGACAATTTTTTTCTCATCCACACTTTTTAAAAACCGTCGAACTACTGATCAAGTCCACATCACCCCAACGTTTCATGATTTTAGCAGTTCAGAAGATCTCTTCTCATCTGCATATTTTCAAAACTCTTGAATTGTCGACTGTCGAACAATTTTTTCTTGTAGCTTCGGGACTTCAACGATTTCTTCTTCACACAATATCCAACGGATTTCCCCAAACATCGAACCGTCGAACAATTGGGGAAATCCAATAGCCCAAATTTAATTTTGTTTTTCCAAAACCACAAATGGCGTGGTTCATCAAACTACCATACCTCCTAAGATTTTTAACACAACCAAGGTTCATTCTCTGAAAAATTTTCTTCAAAAACCACTTATATGACCCAATTCAGGCTTAGTGACGAAAATTGGGATCTGATACCAATTTGTAACGTACCTGGGATGCCAAGCCATGGAATTATATTTCAAAGAAAATAGAAAACAAAACTTCTCACTCTGTTCTGATAATCAATCTGTCCATACCCAGGCATAGACCTGTTGGGCTATGGAAGACAAATCTCTTTGTAGAACATCATACATATAAACTGAAAAAACTAATATGCATTCTACTAATACACAAATTAAATGCATAAATCACAGTAAATCATAAATGCAACAACACGTGCCATTATTATAAATATAAAGACATGTACATGATACACAACATACAAATTAACATATAAATGGTACTTATATCTTTTTGAGAAGGACACCAACTGTGCACATACCTTCCACGAACCCCCTAGCCTTAGACCACATTTCTCCAAGCGATCATAGGTGGGTCACCTCAGATATGGGACTAAACTCCACCCACGGTAAAAGGATTCCTAGGCTAGGATGAGACTATGGAAAGTTGCACCATGCAACATGAATGATTCCCTCCTAGAAGCCTACTTATGCCCACCACTCATAGACTCTAATTCCCCACATGCCTCTCCCACCCCGAGAATATACACCTTCATTGTTCCACATTCTATCGACTACTCCACTTCCCTTCCAGGGCTTCAACAACATGCTGGATCAGGAGTTCAGAGATCTATGTAGCTTTTGTTGGACTCCCTCCAGGAGAAATCAATTCCCCAACAATATCTCTCACCTGGAAAGAGTTTCTCACATGACTGACAACCTGCTTCTTCAATCCACGGGCCTGAAAATCCGCCTCTTAAAAACCACAGGCTTGACAAACTGCTTCTTTTGTCCAACTCCTAAGTCAAGCAGGTAACCACAGTAGAAAAATTGGGTATGGGGTATGATAATGACAACATACCACACCAATATAGAGTAAACATGGGTAGAAAGAAAAAAATGGCTAGGGCGTGATATGGCTCAGGCACTACACAGTCATGTTGTGCCTCATAGGAAAAATGGGTTAGCTTCATGTGTTTGCAAGTTTCATACGTTGCAGAGGTCAACGATGGAGGAAATGGTTGGTTGCGTGAATGATCAGTTTGAGTGCGTGTGTGATTGGGGAGCATGGAAAGAATGGCGAGTGAACCCCAACAACGATGGATTCCCCCCCATAAAACTACATGTGCCTAGGTTGACACATGGATCTCTTAGGAGATCGTTTCTGTCCACTTGGAGTTCATTCCTCTCTCGAAAGGAACTTAGGATAATAGGGGTTATTTCCCTAAACCTTAGTCTTTTAGGAAAACATATTATAATATTCCCTTGGCAATAAGCCCTCTATCTTAGCCCTTTTTTCCATCCTCTCAGTCCCATCCCTGTCCCTATCTAGTGGAGTTTAGTCCCCCATAACTATTTCTTCTTGGTTGGTCTATACGCAACAATGTGATTATATTAATGATGTGAGTATTTACATATACAAAATCAGGCTCCCTGGCCTTCATCATCTAGTCTCTCCAACCTAATAAACACATAAGCCTGCCAACTTATAAACACTTGGCTCACCATCCTATAAACATCATTAAACATCATTACAATTCAGTAGGGGCTCGACCTTGGGGTATTACACACAAACCTTAGGATATGAGTGCATGACAAGGATCCCGCGAACCTTATGATATGATGTTATTATTTTATTATTTTAGTTTGAGAATCGAGACTTTCGGGAGTTGGGATATTTTAATTAATTTCAAATTGCAGGATTTATTATTTTTTATTTTAACTTGGCATGCACATATTTATTTATTTTTATTTTATTATTTTTTACAACGGTTTACGACCAAACTTTTTACATGGGTCCTAGGTTCTATACCACCTCTAGTTTCACACACAAACCAAGCTAAGGAGGAACAAAACATATACCATGAAATTTCATTATATCTGATGCATGTGGGATAATTTTTTTAGAGTTGAAGATCAACGATTGAGATCTCCCGATGATAAAATCAATGGCTACTGAGCCTCGACTTAAGGAATCCATATCTTGAGTTATGGAATTCCAAATCAAGCCCAAAATATCCCGTTGGAAATCTCACAAATAGAATAATAGTTTGGAAGAGGAATTAAGAGAGGATAGGTGATGGAAAATCCCCAAAATGCAAAGAATAGAGGCCATGAATTTGAAGAGGAATAAACTATGCAATGTTTAGGCAACCATAACTTGAGTTCCAAGAAACGAAATCAGGATTGCGAGAGAAAGATCGATAGTTGGAGCAGAAAAGAAGAAGATGGAAGACTATAATATTCCAGATATAAAATAGTATGCAGAACATAAATAATTATCTAGAAATGGCAGATAAATAATGATATAACCAGAAAAATACCACAATAATACGAGAATAATACCAGAAAGAGAACTTTGATTACTAAGATCAATGTTCACTTTCCTCTTAAAGGGGGAAATGTAATGTCCCCAAGGCTGAGCCCTGTTGTAAATCATGTCTATGAACTATAGAGCTTGCACTATGAAATGTAATTATGTTCTATAGGCTGGTGAGCCAAGTTAATATAAGTTGGTGGGCTTATGTGTTATTAGGCTGGAGAGCCTAAGTGTTAAGGCCATGAGCCTGCTTTTGTATATGTAATCATGCAGAACATTAATAAAAATACAAACACCACTACATGCAGACCGACCAAGATGAATGAGTGATGGGGGAATAAGCTTCCATAGAGTGGGTAAGGGATTGGGGGTGGAAGGTTGGAAAGAGAGGCTAAGTGTTGAGCCTAGGGGCTTAAGTCCTTGGGAATAATATTTTAATATTATTCCAAAATCCATATGAAATATATGTTTTATCCTAAGTTCGTTGGAAGGAAGAGTGACTTCCAAATGGGAAGGAATGAGCTTCATGGGTGACAAGTGTCAACCCAAGCGCATGCAATTAAAAATATTGAGTTGAGCCATGATGGGAGTTCCTCCTCCATTCTATCATGGACTATTTGAACTGGAAATCTGGTATGACCTCTACAAGAATACCCTCACGCAACTCGGGGAAAAATGAAAAAGGCCTGTGTTGATTTCTGGAGGAGCCGATACACCCCCTGTCAAAACCGTCGAGTCTGTGTTCGACCTCCCATTCTCCATCCTCCCTCTAAACTTGCGGGTGTCCAGGATCGACCTCTGTTTCGGTGTTTGTTCTAGGGAATCCTTACCTGAACCGTTAAGTCTCTACGTGGGATCTTTGTACACCCTCATGCATCCCCAAAACCTGAGCCATGAGTCTATCCTGTATTGTTGGTTGGGGAAAACCGAATGTCCCGTAATTGCTGAGCCTTGTTATGCTGTAGCATTTGTCTATCACCAGTTTTGGGAAGCCCGTGTCTGTGTTTCTAGTGGATTGTTGTGGTCACGTAGTGCTTGACTGCGTGTGTCTTGTAGAACATTATATGTTTGTGTGGAGCCTCGTGGTTGCCCGACTGTGCTGGAAATCAAGTTGAAGGAAACAGGTTGTCTGGCCTATGTGTAACACTCTCTCCAGGTGAGGGAGGTGGTTGCGGTTGAAGAGGTAGCCTATCAGGCCTGTGAGAAACTCCCTCCAGGTGAGAGAGTCTGCTGGGAAGTGGTTTTCTCCCAGAGAGAGTCCAGCACCAGCTTCAAAGCTCTGAGAATTCCTGATCTAGCCTAATGTCGAGGCCCAAATAGGGAGGTGAAGCACCGATGGACTATGCTTGTGAAGGTGTATACTCCTGGGTGGAACAAGCATGCGGGGAATGAGATTTTGTTAGTAGTGGGCGTAAGAAGGCATCTTGGGAAGAATCCTTCTGGTTATTCTGTGCAGTTTTTCCTGTAACCTCGGCCTAGACTAGGATTCCTTGCCTTGGGTGGAGCTTAGTCCCAGCTCGGGGGTGACCAACTACTGAGAGTAATGATAAACATGGTCTAAGGCTAGGAGGTTCATGGAAGGCCTACACGTGGTTGGTAGAATTATTCTAGTAATAAAAGATAAGTGTTAATTTTGTACTTAATTTATAAGTATATGCATGCCTGTGATGCTTATTTGTATCATGTATTCTGTTGTGCATATGAATTATTGTTAATGCCAGGGATTATTTATGTTAGCAATAATCTTGTGCTTACTCTGAGTTAAATGTGTTTAATATGACTTAAATGCATGTTATTAATTAAGTATGAGAATGATGTTGTTCCGCACAGTAGTTTTTTGCCTAGCTAGTGGGATTAAGGCCGGGGGTAGCGTTACATTTTGGTATCATAGCCTAGTTTCAACGTTGAGCCTGGATGGGTTGGATAAGTGGTCTTTGAACCGAGGTTTTGAGAAGGAAATTGTGTCTGGAGGACTAGTTTCAGACCTCAAAATGTTTCTGAGTGTCAATGGGCTACTTGACCATGTCGAAAAGCTCAGGAGGTGTAGCAGTATTATAAAAACTACAGTCAGTGTGGTATATGGCCATAGGGAGAGAGAGAACTCCACACCAGAAGTGTTGGATCCATAGAATCCGTTCGGGAGGAAAGGAGAACCCTCACGTCCGTCAAATCTGGAGAACGTGCACAAGGTTTAAAAACCTTTGGAGTTGCAGAGGAGTGTGGAAATCGTGATACGCGAAATCTTGAATTCGTCAGGACCATCCATCAGAAAGGACGCGTGGAGGGAGATGAACCTTTCGCTGACTCGTGACTTGAAATGGTCTAAGGGTGAGTTCATGAGAATTCATTAAACTTGAATTCACGATTGGACCACAACCATATATTTGGAGTCGCTGCATCGTGAACTTCCTGTTCATGAAACTCTGAAAATATCTAGACCGTTAGATCCAAATCATCGAGGATCGTTGGATCTCGTACAAGAACTCGTGTATCAGAATTCAGGGATTGAAGTGACAAGATATTTGGAGTTGCTGCATCGTGAACTCCCGGTTACCAAAACCCTGAAATCCTGAAACGATCTACACCGTAGATTGTAGGAAAGGAACTTGACCATTGGATCAAGTAGATGAATAGGCCGTAATTTCAGAATTTTGGCAAACGGAAGTTCGAGATGTGTAGATGCATGAACCCCTGATGCTCGAAACTCCGAAATGAAAAGTGAAGGTAGTGGGGCCCCATGACATCGCTGGGAGTGAGGTGGACCTTCTTAAAGACACCATGTGTTACTACCTTGGTGGGCGACAAGTGTGTTGTGGGCCCGAAGGGTAAGGAAATCAAATTATTGGAAGTTGGGAGTTGGAGAATGAAGCGAGTGTGAGAACCTCCGGGACCAAAACCCCAAAACCTGAAACCCCGAAACCCCAAAATCTTGAAACCCGAAGTTCATTTGGAGAGCCTTGTAGCACCTAGCAGTTTAGTGTTTGGTCATGACCCGTGATTTCATGGGTTAGGGACTAAAGAAACGAGAGCTTGGAAAATTTGTGAAATCAAAACACTTTCTTATTCAGATTGGTTTTGAATGTGTGGAATTTGTTAAGAAGAGATGGCCTGACAAATTCTGCTTGTCTGCATGTTGTGATTGCAGAAGTTTGATGAGTGCTAGAACCGATTAGAATTGCCACGGAGTCCAGAGAAATGGAAGAGGTGTTGATTTCCTCCAATTCAGAGAACGAAAGAGAAGGAAGGGATTTCAACTTGGGAGTCGAAGGATCAAACTCCAATGGGCACGTAAGAGAATTAGATAAGGAAGGAATAATGATGAAAATCATTGAAAGATTGAAGAAAGATGCCCAGGATCGTCGAGCTGATAGCCAAAAGATCATGAGAGTCAGGGATAGGCAGGGTCAATTCAACTTAAGGATGTTGAAGAGTCTGGAAAGAATAGAAAAGAAATTGGAAAAGGAGAGTGACTCAAGCAATACAGAGAGTCGCAGGACCCCTGAGAGGAAAAGAAGATCAAGGAGTGTCAGCAGACATCATCGTCACTCCCCAAAGCATTCTAGTAGAGAAGCACATGGTAGTTCAAGCCCATCCCCTACCAGAAAACACCGAAGATCTGGAATGGATGAATTGAAAGGGGAGATGAATAAGATTAAGCCTCCTACATTTGATGGAGAACATAAGAAGGAGGAAGATGTCGAAACGTGGTTTCTTGGCATGAGGAAATATTTCCAACTGCAGTATTATTCCTCTCATGTAGAAGGAAGAATTTCAATGTATCAACTAAAAGGAAAATCATCCATGTGGTGGGATTAGCTTGTGCAGGTGCAACACGTTAGAGAGAAATATATCACATGGAAGGAATTCAAGAGGTATTTCGAGAGAAAATACATGACTAAAAGATACTATGACAGAAAGATGAAGGATTTATTCAAAATCAAGCTGGGCAGCATGACCATTGATGAATACGAATGAAGGTTTTTGGAATTACTAAAGTATGTACCATTCATCAAAGATGAGGCTGTCAAGATTCAGAGGTATCTAAGTGGACTGCCACCTCCCATTGGTGACAATATTATTTTAATTGATTTAGGGGCTAGCCATAGTTATATAGACCCTAGAGTGGTGGAAAGTTTTCATTTATCAAGAAACAAACATGAAAATTCTTGGTTAGTGCAGTTGGCTACAGGAACCAAGAGGAAAGTCACTGAGTTGGTTAAGTCATGTCTTGTGGACATGAAGGGATTGAGCACGAAGGATGAATTGAATATTCTGCCTTTAGGATCTTATGATTGTTTAATTGGGATGGATTGGTTGGACCAACACCATGCCCTCCTGGACTATCGTAACAAGGAATTTAGATGCCTGGATGAGGAGGGGAATCATAAAATAGTCTAAGGAATTCCCAGATCTGTGGTTGTTAGAGAAATCTCAGCAATGCAGCTGAAGAAGTGCTACAGAAAAGGTTGTCAATTATTTGCATCCCATGTGGGGGAAACGCCTAAGGATAAGGTGTCAAGTATTGAGGATCATGAGTTACTTAAAGAGTTTGAAGATGTATTCCAGGAAGTACATCGACTACCTCCGAAGAGAGATATCGATTTCTCTATAAATTTGATGCCTGGAGCAGCTCCAGTGTCAAAAGGTCCTTATAGAATGAGTACGCCAGAGCTAAAAGAGTTGCAATTGCAGCCTGAAGAGATTCTAAAGAAGGGGTACATTCGCCCAAGCGTGTCACCTTTGGGTGCCCCAGTCCTGTTCGTGAAGAAGAACGATGGGACGTTGAGGCTGTGCATTGATTTCAGATAGTTGAACAAAATAACTGTCAAGAACAAATATCCTCTGTCGAGGATCGACGATCTTTTCGATCAGTTGAAAGGTGCGAAAATATTTTCGAAATTAGATCTCATATCGGGATATCACCAGGTAAGAAGAAAGGATGAAAACATCAGCAAGACCACCTTTAGAACAAGGTATGGTCATTACAAGTTCACAGTGGTACCATTTGGGCTGTCGAACACACCTGTTGTTTTTATGTGCTTGATGAATGGTGTAATCAGGGACTATCTAGACAAGTTTGTCATAGTCTTCCTAGATGACATTTTGGTGTATTCCAAGTCAGAGAAAGAGCATGAACAACACCTGAGGATGGTGCTGCAAGTGTTGAGAGAACACCACTTGTATAACAAGTTGAGCAAATGCTTGTTTTATCAAAGGAAGATCCATTACTTGGGGCACATTATTTCAGAAGAAGGGATCGTCATGGATCCTGAGAAGGTTGAGGCCATCAGAGAATGGTCAACGCCAAGGAATGTGGTGGAAGTTATATCCTTTATGGGTCTAGAGGGATATTACATAAGGTTTATCGTAGGGTTCTCAAAGATAGCTCAAACCTATCACTTCCTTGCAAAGGAAGGAGAAAAAGTTTCAGTGGATTGAAGAGTGTGAGAAAAGTTTCCAGCGATTGAAGCAATTGTTAACCAGTGCTCCAATATTGAGGATTGAAGATCCAAATGTGGATTGCGTGGTGTGCACATATGCGTGTAAAGAAGGGTTGGGAGGAGTTCTCAGTCATAATGGATTTGTAATCTGTTATGAGTCCAGGAAGTTGAAAGAGCACGAAAATAATTATGCCACTCACAATTTGGAGTTGGCATCAATCGTTCATGCTCTGAGGAAATTGAGACATTACCTCATGGGAAGGAGATTTGAATTAAGAACAGACCACAATGGTATGAAATATTTGTTTGATCAGCCAACCTTAAATGCTAGACAAAGTAGGTGGCTGGAATTTCTGTGTGAGTACGACTTTGAGATCAAGCATATCAAAGGAAAGGAGAATAAAGTGGTTGATGCACTCAGCAGGAGGGTGCATGAATTACATGCTACAACCATTAGCATGTATCATACTGATATTAAAAGCATAATTCTAGAGGCTACAAATGTAGATCTGCAGTATAGAGAATTGGTAGCCAAGCTACAACAGGGTAAGATGCCACATAAGATGGAAATTTATAAATTGGAAATAGATGGAATACTACTATACAAAAACATAATTTTTGTACCCAATGTCCAGTGCTTGAAACATATGATTTTGTAGGATATGCATAATGTGCCTTATGCAGGGCACCCTGGATATCAGAAAATAGTAGCAGCGGTCAAGAGCCATCACTTTTGGCCAGGTATGAAGAGAGATATCACTGAATACATCACCAGATGTATGGAGTGCTAGAAAGTTAAATTTGAGCATAGGCACCTAGCAGGGTTGTTGCAACCTTTACCCATTCCTGAGTGGAAGTGGGAAGTAGTGACAATGGATTTTATTACAGGATTTCCCAGAACAACCAAGTTGCATGATTTGATCATGGTGGTGGTGGACAAGCTTACAAAAGCTGCCCATTTTATTCCACTGAAAACTACTCACAAGGAAGCAGATGTTGTTGATATTTTCGTGAAGGAAGTGGCACGATTGCATGGAATTCCTAAAATGATTGTGTCTGACAAAGACCCGAAATTCACCTCGAATTTCTGGAAAGGATTGTTCAAAGGATTCAGAATGAATCTGGACTTTAGTACATCTTATTATTTTGAGTCTGATGGACATATAGAGAGGGTGAATAGAGTAATAGAATACATACTAAGAATGTATGTGATGGACAAACCATCAAGATGGGAAGACTACCTACAGTTGGTTGAATTCACCTACAACAATGGGTATCATGCATCGTTGAAGATGAGCCCATTTGAAGCACTTTATGGAAGAAAGTGCAATACTCCAATAAGATAGGATAATCCAGCTGATAGAGCAGCTTGGGCCAGAGTTTCTCAAGGAGATGGAGCACCAAATGATAAAAATTAAGTAGAATTTGAAAGTTGCCCAGGACAGGCAGAAAAATTATGCTGATAAGAAAAAAACGCATAGAGAGTTCAAAATGGGTGATAATGTTTTCTTGAAAGTGAAATCTAACAGGAGTTCCCTGAAGCTGGGAAGTTGCGCCAAGTTGGAAGCCAGATTTTGTGGGCCATTTGAAATCCTTGAAAGGATTAGGCCAGTTGCATATATGCTTGCATTACCTGCATCTATGACTGTACATAATGTGTTTCATGTTTCATTTCTTAAGAAATATATACCAGATGATAATCATGTTATCAATTGGAATGTGATTCAAGTGGAACAAGAAGGTGTCCTGCAAGTGCATCCTGTGCGCATATTGGACAGGAAAAACAAACAGCTCCAAAATTGAGCTATAGGGCTTGTAAAGGTCCAGTGGACCTGGTACGGTCTTGAGGACGCGACATGGGAGCATGAAGATGTTATGCGGGCAGAGTACTCACATCTTTTTGAAAATTTTGAAAAAACTTGTAGATGCAATGTAAAGTTGCACTGAGGACAGTGCAAAAATAAGGGGAGGGGATTGTAATGTCCCCAAGGCCGAGCCCTGTTGTAAATCATGTCTATGAAGTATAGAGATTTCATTATGAATTTTAATTATGTTCTATAGGCTGGTGAGCCAAGTTAATATAAGTTGGTGGGATTATGTGTTATTAGGCTGGAGAGCCTAAGTGTTAAGGCCAGGAGCCTTCTTTTGTATATATAATCATGCAAAACATTAATAAAAATATAAACACCGCTGCATGCAGATCGACCACGATGAATGAGTGATGGGGGACTAAGATTCCATAGAGTGGGTAAGGGATTGGGGGCTGGAAGGTTGGAAAGAGAGGCTAAATGTTGAGCCTAGGGGCTAAGCATAGGGGCCTAAGTCCTTGGGAATAATATTTTAATATTATTCCAAAATCCATATGAAATATATGTTTTATCCTAAGTTTCTTGGAAAGACGAGTGACTTCCAAATGGGAAGGAACGAGCTTCATGGGTGACAAGTGTCAACCCAAGCGCATGCAGTTAAAATTGTTGAGTTGAGTCGTGATGGGGGTTCCTCCTCCATTCTACCATGGACTGTCTGAACTGGAAATCCGGTATGACCTCTGCAAGAATACCCTCACGCAACTCAGGGAAAACCAAAAAGGCCTGTGTTGATTTTTGGAGGAGCCGATACACCCTCTGTCAAAACCGTCGAGTCTGTGTTCGACCTCCCATTCTCCATCCTCCATCTGAACTCGCGGGTGTCCATGATCGACCTCTGTTTCGGTGTTTTTTTTAGGGAATCCTTACCTGAACCATTAAGTCTCTATGTGGGATCTCTGTACACCCTCACGCATCCCCGAAACCTGAGTCGTGAGTTTGTCCTATATTGTTGGTTGGGGAAAACCGAATGTCCCATAATTGTTGAGCCTTGTTATGCTGTAGCATCTGTCTGTCACCATTTTTGGGAATCCCATGTCTGTGTTTCCAGTGGAATTTTGTGGTCACGCAGTGCTTGACTGTGTGTGGCTTGCATACCATTATATGTTCGTGTGGATCCTCGTGGTTGCCCGACTGTGTTCGAAATCGAGTTGAAGGAAACATGTTGTCTGACCTATGTGTAACACTCTCTCTAGGTGAGGGAGGTGGTTACGGTTGAAGAGGCAGTCTGTCAGGCCTGTGAGAAACTCCCTCCAGGTGAGAGAGTCTGCTGGGAAGGGGTTTTCTCCTAGAGAGAGTCCAACACCAGCTTCAGAGCTCTGAGAAATCCTGATCCAACCTGGTGTCGAGGCCCAGATAGGGAGGTGAAGCACTAATGGACTGTGCTTGTGAAGATGTATACTCCTGGGCGGAACAGGCATGTGGGGAATGAGAGTATATTAGTAGTGGGCGTAAGAAGGCATCCTGGGAAGAATCCTTCCGGTTATTCTGTGTTGTTTTTCTTGTAACCTCAACCTAGACTAGGATTCCTTGCCTTGGGTGGAGCTTTGTCCCAGCTCGGGGGTGACCCACAACTGAGAGTGATGAGCAACATGGTCTAAGGCTGGGAGGTTTGTGGAAGGCCTGAACGGGGTTTGTAGAATTACGCCAGTAATAAAAGATAAGTGTTAATTTTGTACTTAATTTATAAGTATATGCATGTCTGTGATGCTTATTTGTATCATGTATTCTATTGTGCATATGAATTATTGTTAATGCCAAGGATTATTTATGTTAGCAGTAATATTGTGCTTACTTTGAGTTAAATGTACTTAATATGACTTAAATGCATGTTATTAATTAAGTATGAGAATGATGTTGTTCCGCACAGTAGCATTTTGCCTGGCCAGTGGGATTAAGGCCGGGGGTAGCGTTACAGGAAACCTCCAATAGAGAAAATCTCTATTACAATAATATCCAAGACAAAAATTCTCATACCCTCTACTCCTATTTATACTAAATATGTCTATCCAAAAGAGAAATATAGAGGAATATCCTTCTAGAAGCGGAAGATTCTATTAGGTCTTCTTACATTTCACTTATTCTTCCTTATTGGTAGGTCATGTTAATATTGACCTTTATTACATGGAAATATATTATTCTACCTATGTGAGGGGTTATGTCCCTAACATGTCCTCCCCCTAAAAAAAAACCTTGTCCTCAAGGATTGAGATGAGGAAATTGTTGTAGAATGGTAGTTCGTTCCCAAGTAGCATCTGTTGAAGTTGTACATTTCCACTGGACAAACACTTCCTTGATGGTGTTTTGATGCAGAAGATGCTCACGCTAATCCAAAACTACTTGTGGTTGTAGCCAAATGGATCCTTCTTCATCCAACTCGGGAAGGTTGGTTTGAGTTTGGAACTTAGTTCAAATCACCTTCTTTAAGAAGGAAACTTGAAAAAGAAGATGGATCTTAGAATGACTAGGAAAATCTAACTAATAGGCCATCTGTCCCACATGCTTGAGAAATGTATAAGGACCATAAAATTCGGGTGCCAGTTTCTGACAATGGTCATCCTTGAGTGAAATTTTCTTATAAGGTTGTAGTCGAAGAAACACCTAATCTCCTTCTGCAAATTGGCGTTCATAGCGATGTTGATCTCCCTATTGCTTCATGTGGTTTTGGGCCATGCCCAAATTCACTTTGAGGGTACGAAGAATAGCCTCTTGAACTGTAAGTGTTTTTTCAACCGCCTTTGAGACACTTGGAAAGTATGAGAGAACTGAAGGTGGAATTTTTCCATATACCACTTCAAAAGGAGTCATGCAGGTAGTTGTATGGTAAGAAGTGTTGTACCACCATTCAACTAGTGGTAACCATTGATCCCACTAATTTTTCCATTTTGGTTAAAAACACCTCAAATATGTTTCCAAACAGTTGTTGACAACTTCAGTTTGACCATTAGTCTGGGGATGATAAGTTGTGTTGAGATGCAATTGGGTACCTTGTATCTTGAACAATTCTTGCCAAACATTGTTGGTGAAAGTGGGGCCACGATTAGAAACAATAGAATGAGGCATTCCATGAAGCTTGAAGACCTGATCCATGAAAATTTGAGCCACAATGGAGGCTATAAATGGGTTTTGAAGAGCACATAAATGAGCATACTTGGAAAGACGATCAACTACCACCATGATGATTGATTTATTTCTTGATTTAGGTAATCCTACAATAAAATCCATAGAGATATCCATCCAAATAGTAGGTGGAATCAGAAGAGGTTGTCGTGTTCCAGGAGATTTGACTGTTTCACCCTTGTTGCTTTGACAAACATCACATTCTATCACAAAATTTCAAACGTCCTGTTTCATACCATCCCAGAAAAAAGAACGTTTGACTCGGTCATAGGTTTTGGTAAACCATGAGTGCCCAGTAGTGGGTGTAGCATGAAGCTCAAAAATTACCATGGATTTAAGTTTTGAATATTTACTTAAATACAAATGGCCTTTGTATCGAAGATCATCATTATGCCAAGAGTAATCTCGGGAAACTAGAGAATTGGCCTGCAATTGTTGTATCAAATGCAAAATTTTGGGATCGTGTAGCCATTCCTGGTGAATATGTTGGAGCCAATATGGTACAATGAAGAAGAGGGAAAAAAGGGACCCTTCATCTTCATATTTTATGGAAAGTGCATCAACAACCACATTCTCTTTTCCTTTCTTGTAAATGATCTCATAATCATATACAAAGAGCTTAGTCACCCATTTTTGTTGTTTTCGGGAGGAAAGGCATTGTTCCAAAAAATACTTGAGGCTTTGATGATATGTCTTAATTTGGAAGCATTTCCCCAATAGATAAGGGAGCCAAATATCCACTGCATGCAGAATAGCTAGCATTTCCTTTTCGTAGATTGATTTTCTGAAATTTCTCTCTAACAATTGTTTGTTGGTAAAGGCTAAAGGTTGATCCTCTTGCATAAGGACTGCTCCAATTCCTTTCCCAGAAGCATCACATTCCAGGAAAAAGGTCTTTGCGAAATCAGGAAGGGCCAGGACTGGAGTGGTTCACATGGCCATCTTCAAGGTTGGAAAGGCCTAAGAAATTGTGGGAGTTCAAGTGAAATAATTATTTTTAAGGAGAGCAGTGAGAGGTTCCGCAATCTTTCCACAATTCTTAAAAAAAAAAATCGATAATAACCTGTTAAACCCATAAATCCATGCAAGCTTTTGAGAGTCTTTGGTTGAGGCCAATATTGCATAGCTTAAATCGTTTTAGGATCCACCACACTATCATTTCCAACAAGATGACCCAAGTACTTGACTTCTGAGGCACCAAAAGCATATTTACATTGTTTGAGGAAAAGTTGGTGCTAAGAAAGTAGATGGAGAACTCGATCCACATGAGAAAGATGGGTTGTCTAGATTTTAATATGGAAGAGGATATCATCAAATAAAACCAAGACAAAATGACGAAGAAAATGATGGAAGACATGATTCATGAGGCTTTGAAAAGTGTAGGGAGCATTACATAAGCCAAAGGGCATGACCAAAAAATCATAGTGGACCTCATGAGTTTGAAATGCAGTCTTAGGAATGTTTGACTCATTCATATGTATCTGGTGGTAGCCAAAATGAAAATCATGTTTAGTAAATGTAGAGGCCCGTATTAAATAAACAACCATTCAATTTAAAATATAACAATAAAAGTCAAGATATTTCTATAATTAAGCACATTCACTTGCAATTTTATCTTTTATAATAATTTTTTATAAGAGATTAAAACAATGCAAAATTTGAAATAAATACCTGAACCTGATGCTATTATCCCTCCTTTTGTTCGCAGCTTGCCTCCTTGATCACTTCTGAACACTGCCCAAAACTGTTCCTCCTTGCCAACTAGGTATCTCCCTAGCTCCAGGATATCAAGAGATATCTTGGCCCCCGTGCCCAAAACCCCCAGCAACTCCGGTGCACTGTATCAATCCCACTCACAAAATTTCACCTCTCTCTCTGCAAATCCCAGAGCTCCCAAAATCCATCCCCAACCTCCGTAGAATGACCTCCCGTCAAAATCCTTCCCTTCCTTATCCTTCCTTCACCAACTTTCCTACCTCATTTACTCCCTACCTAACTCATTTATTACCTCCTTATCCCTTCCCGTTAATGCCCCTTATCCCCCTTTATTTAATATATTATCCCTTGTAGTTAATATGTTTCCCTTTTCGGGAACGTAACTTAATTTAATAATATATTTTATTATCCACCTTTTATTTATTTACCTTATTAATTAATGAGTTAATTAATACTTAAATTAATCATTGACAATCAAGAATAACTAATTAATAATAAATAATTAGTTAATGTTATTTTAAGAAATAAATATAGTTTAGCTAATCTTTTAGGCTTATATTATTAAATTAATTATAATTAATAATCAAGGGTCGTTACATACACCCACCCTTTAGGAAACTTCATCCTGAAGTTAAGGTATCTTATGGTACAAGGACAAGAAACATGGTTCACACATTCATAACAAGTAACCGACATTATTAGTAAGTAAGTCAAGAAAACTCATACATACTAGTGTATATGTACATGCATGGGTAGCTAGTACATGCAAATCTCGTGCATGTACTAATAATCAAAACTGTCATCCTTTAGTAATTTATGTATGCATCCAATCCAGTCAGCAAGGCTAGTCTTTTATAAAAGACAACAAACCAATCAATTGTTTGAGAAATCCTTT
>ML781981.1:1941649-1962421 GCA_009831015.1 Picea engelmannii | reverse complement strand
ATAAGTTACCACTTGTTTTACTTGGTAAATTTGTTTTGCATTTATTTATTTTATTTTTATTTTTATTAAAGTTTCTATGTTTTGTGTGCAGGTTAAGCATGGCTGGAGTTTTGGCCCTTAAGGCCCAAATTTTTATTCACCCTCATACATTTATTTAGGGATTTACTATAACTAAACCCCTTATTTAGGACCTTGGTTCCAGATTTGAACCAGGGCTCTGATACCAAATGTAGAGGCTCGTATTAAATAAAAAACCATTTAATTTAAAATATAACAATAAAAGTCAAGATATTTCTATAATTAAGCACATTCGCCTGCAATTTTATCTTTTATAATAATTTTTTAGAAGAGATTAAAACAATGCAAAATTTGAAATAAATACCTGAACCTGATGCTATTATCCCTCCTTTTGTTCGCATCTTGCCTCCTTGATCACTTCTAAACACTGCCCAAAACCGTTCCTCCCTGCCAACTAGGCATCTCCCTAGCTCCATGATATCAACGGATATCCTGGCCCCCGTGCCCAAAACCCCTAGCAACTCCGGTGCACTGTATCAATCCCACTCACAAAATTTCACCTCTCTCTCTGCAAATCCAAGAGCTCCCAAAATCCATCCCCAACCTCCGTAGAATGACCTCCCGTCAAACTTCTTCCCTTCCTTATCCTTCCTTCACCGACTTTCCCACCTCATCTACTCCCTACCTAACGCATTTATTACCTCCTTATCCCTTCCTGTTAATGCCCCTTATCCCCCTTTATTTAATATCTTATCCCTTGTAGTTAATATGTTTCCCTTTTCGAGAACGTAACTTAATTTAATAATATATTTTATTATCCACCTTTTATTTATTTACCTTATTAATTAATGAGTTAATTAATACTTAAATTAATCATTGACAATCAATAATAACTAATTAATAATAAATAATTAGTTAATGTTATTTTAAGAAATAAATATAGTTTAGTTAATCTTTTAGGCTTATATTATTAAATTAATTATAATTAATAATCAAGGGTCGTTACAGTAAAGAACTCGAGACCACTCAATTCATCCAAGAGGTCATCAATGACATGAATGGGAAATTTTTCTTTAATGGTGAGTTTGTTGAGGGCGCAGAAGTTAGGAAACATGCCCGAAGAGCCTTCTTTCTTAATGACCATGACGACAAGAGAATATTAGGAGCTCGTATTAGGACATATAACACCTGCATTGAGAAATTATTGAACATTTTCTCAATTTCATTTTTTTGGGAAAAGGGATGAAAATAGGGATAGATATTGGGAGGAAGACTTCCAGGGACAAGGGGAATGGAATGATCATGAACACCACGGGAAGGAGGGAGTCCCTGAGTAGTGTAAAAAACCACTTGATGTTTGAAGAGGATGGATTGGAGGTCATGGGGCATATAGGGTGTCTTAGTGGATTGAATGGCATGGAGTTGTGAAATAATGTCAGAATGACCATTTTTGAGCAGCTTTTCCATGCGATCGGAATTGATTATCTATGGGGAACCAACGATGATTCCTTGGAACTTATATTGTTGGCCCTGTTGGTTGAATTGCATGGTTAATTACTTAAAATCCATGAGAATGGGACCCAAACTCCTTAGCCATTTTGCACCCAACACAATGTCACAACCACCCATGTCGATAGCAAACATATGAGTTTTCATGTGGTACTGACCAATTTGGAGACACACATTTTCACAACACCCTCCACATTTCATGGACAATCATGATTTGAAAATGATTGATAACACAGATATAGAAATCAATTTCTTGGGCAATGCGGTGATGAATAAAATTTTGGGTGCTTCCACTATCAACAAGAATGATGACCTTCCGATGCTTAATGTAACCAATTAGCTTGAGGGTTTGGGGAGTAGAGAAGCCAATGAGAGAATTCATGGAAATTAATAGTTTGACTATAGGAGAATTGAAGGGAGGGGACATGTTAGTGGGTTTAGGTGACACAGCCACAAGGGGAACCTCAACACCGTCTTTCGAAATATCCTCCAATATGGCCATACAAATATTTTTTTCCTTACACTTGTGCCGAGGAAAATATTTGTCATCACAATTATAACAAAGGACTTTGAGTTGGCATTCATCCATTTCTTCCTTAGTTAATTTATGTATCTTTAGTGAAGTAGAAGGAGGCGTGGGAGTGGTTGGTTTAGTGTGAGGAATAAATGAGGGTTTTCGGTTTTGAGAAGAGACAACCTGTTGTGCTTCCTTAACCCTGTTAGTAGCGTCCACCAAACTTTGAGGCTGAGCCATGAGTACATGGGGACAAATATAATCCTTGAGGTCAATGATAAAATATTCTCAGAAAAAAGCTTCAGACATGCCCTCTGTACGAAAATCCAATCGCTCAAAAGTGGCTATAAAGTCTTCCAATGTGCCAGATTGTTTCAACTTTGTCAAATGACCTAAATGGTTGGTGTCAGTTTCAGAGTGTTCATAAAGATCTGCCGAAAATTATGTCCAATCCATATACCCTTGGTGGTAATTTTTTCTCCATTGCCACCATTTCCAACGTTCTTGATGTAGATGGAGAAAACCATACCGAAGTTTGGACAACTCATATGTAATGCCATAAAAAGATAAATAATGTTCCATTTGAGTTACCCAGCCAGTGGGATCCCAGCCATGGAATTTGGTCACATCCACACGTGGAAGGCATAGGTCACGCTGAAAGTGATGGGGATGAAAATTGTGGGAATGAGAGGAAGTTTCACCTTCGGGTTGAAAAGGTGGGTCATATAAGGGAATATCTTCAAGGATATGGAGCTTGGTGTAGATCATCATAGTTAAGGGGTGAATATGGGTATTGAAGTATTCAATATGGGTAGAGAGGTCCTGTTTGATCTCCTCCATTCTAGCATCAATGGAGTAATGCATGTTTTTATGAAATTAGAGTGAAAGGAATCGAAGCGAGCTTCCAAGTCCTGGCTACGGGTGTGGGCCATCATGAAGAGGGAACACAAGGGGCGGGTGGGACCATAGAGAAAATGGGTTATGGGTGAACTGTATCAAAAAAATCATGGCGACAAGGGAAATCCAATGGGGTAAATCCCAAATAAGGGTGTTGGAAGGGGGTCGGGTCCACGAGAAAAAAATTGTTGAAAAATGATAGGTATGACTGGGATAAGGGTGAAGAGAGGAATCCAATGGGATAAGTCTCAAATAATGGTGCCAACAAGATTTGAAGAATACTGCAGTGAAAAATTCCCAAATTCTTAGCATGAAGAAATGTGTAGTAATTTCGCAACTTGACTGCAGGAGACACAGTTGCACGTCAATAGATCTTTCTTGTTCTGTTTTTGTTTCCGTCCCAAGGGTTAGGGTATTTAAGGGTTCTACAGACAATGGTTTTCCCTATGCTATATCTCTCAGGGCACCAACTAAGGAGGCTATATCATGCCCTTAGTCGTACTACCCGACTACCCAGGTACTAGAGAGTATCTTCCCGAGTGATGTTCTCGGTGGCACTATAACAGTCATGAGACCAATTGGTTTATCTATGGATGGATTTAGGAGATCTAGGTCGATCTATATATAGGTGTTGTTTGATGCGCTACCACTTGAAGGGGTACCAAGAGGGGTTACAAGGGTGGCCAATAGATGTGTTCTTAAGTACCACTTGTATTTCTGGCATGTATGAATTCCTGACCGTGGGTTTATGAACATAACGAAAATTATTTGTAGCTTTAAGACGTCGGAATACGTCTCTACCATGAAAAAATTTTAACCCAGAATTTTCTGCCGAGGAAGATGCTCTGATACCACTTTTAATATTCCAGATATAAAATAGTATGCAGAACAAAAATAATTATCTAGAAATGGAAGAAAAAAAATGATATAACCAGAACAATACCACAATAATACCATAATAATACCATAATAACACCAGAAAGATAACTTTGATTATTGAGAGGAATGTTCACTTGCCTCTTCAAGGGGGAAACCTCTAGTAGAGAAGATCTCTATTACAATAATATTCAAGAAAAAACTTCTCATACCCTCTACTCCTATTTATACTAAATATGTCTATCCAAAAGGACATTCTAGAGGAACATCCTTCTAGAAGAGAAAGATTCTATTAGGTCTTCTTACTTTTGAGTTATTCTTCTTTATTGCTATGCCTTATTAATATTTACCTTTATTACATGGAAATATATTATTCTACCTACATGAGGGGTTAGAAGAGATAATGATATTTTTAATAAATATCAATCATGAACAGACTTAAAGAGAAGTTAACAACTCAGGAATATTTTTAACTTATGTTTAGTAACACTTTTATATGCATTTGTGAAATTGTATAAGGAATTTAATTAATTTAATGACAAAATAACTAAGTTGAAGGGATAATAATTGTTGGTTGTTACAAAAAGGGAACGATTTTCCTTGTTTTATAAAAGGAAGAACATTGGATGTAATAAGTGAATTTTCCCCGCTGTCTAGAAGGATAATACACTTATTTATGGATATATAAAGAGAAGAAGGAATTTGACATAATAATTGTTATCATATCTATTAGGGACATATTTATTGATATGTTTGTTGTGGTTTTTTCTAAATTATTTTCATATAAATTATTTATATGTGTTGTGTTTAGGATTGCTCATACTGTTATGATTTATGATGAATGCATGGATGAAGTTGCATATCTTGTCTGCAATTGTTTTTTTATCATTTTTTCAATTTCATCATTTTAATACATTGTTGATTGATGTGAATTACTTTTGATGTCAATATTGTTATCTCATATTGTATTCATTTAATTAGTTTTTCTCCTACATGATAGGATATAAATAGTTAGAATAGTTAGTTTATTTTTGTTTTAGAATAGATTTAGATTAAATTAGAATTCTTTGGGGGATAGTCTATTTTATTTCCCTTTTTCTTATTTTAATTCTTAGTGGAAACCAATCCTACATGTTGGTCGAAAACACTAGCCCAATAAAGAGTATGCCTAATTGGGACCTATCATAGGACATTCTCCCTTATCTTCATGAAACATCTGGCTAAATTGTTGGATGTATTGTTGTACTTCAATTGGAAGTTTCAATAGACAAGATGCAATTTTGAAATATGAAACCATTATCGATGTTTTAGAATTTTCATGTTATTTTGATAAAAAGAATTATATGGTTATGATTGATGGATCCCTTCATACATTGAAGGAGATGAAGTAAAACTTATTTTCAGATAAAAGAGAAAAATGTCTGTTTATTGTTTAAGTTTGCAGTGACAGAATATTGGTTACATTTGTATCATAGGCATGAGAAATCCTATGAGAGATGTGCAACATATGAGACTAATAAAATCTTGGAGAGAATATTTGAAATGTTGGATTGATAATTAGGATGTGTTGAGTATTGTTTTGCAGAAACACAACCAACACACTTTTTTTTCATACCTAAAAGAAGATACAACAAAAATTGGGGTAACATATTTGGAAGAGATATTATATGAATATTTGATTGGATAAAGGGTGATAATTTATTTTGTTGCAATAGAAAATAGAAAAATTGCAAGAGGCAAGTGATTTCACACAAGAACCAACACTTACAAACCTTGTGAAAAATCAGTTACAACTCAAACATTTTTAGCTTACTTCCCATTTTTCCAGACAATTTTACACAATTCAAAAGACTGATATGTGGGGTTTCATGAAGACATGCAACATATTTAGTTAGGGGGAATGTCTAGTCTCATAATTGCAATCTTTTCACAACCTTTCCTTTAACTTTTAAATCCTTTTTTCGCTTTTTCATAACCCTGTTTTTACTCTATTTCAATATTTTTATGTGGGATTAGGATTAATATTTTTCAACACATTTATTTTATTATTTTAAGTGAATTTATGATTAAATGTTAGAAAAACATCATGCTTTCACTTATATTTGAAAGTTTGGTTGGTTTGGTGATGATAACAAGTACAATTAGAGTTTGCAATAATGCAATTTTTTATCATTTAGCTCCAAATTCGAATTTCCTCTTCAACCCTTGGAGATTTGATGAGGATTTGGGAGGATCACTCAAGTATCTTGGATGGAGAAAAATCATGGAATATTTGTTATCAAATATTTTATAGATATTTGTGGGAATATTTTTAGAGATATTACTTGCTAATTACTAGAAAATGGTTGTAACCACATGAAAGATATGTGGATCTGAATTTATTATTGGTTACCTTAGTTTTTGTATAAATAAGAGTTACTTGTTCAATCAAAGAAGGGTGACTCTTCGAGAATATGTTGAGAGTATGATGGAATATACTACATTTCATGAGATATTGTGTCCATATAGATTGTAGTTATATGATTCTTATTTTATTATAAGTTGTATTTTTATAATTCATGTAGTTTGTAATTATATTATTTTATTTATGTTGTAGATTAATAGTAGCACTCTATTCTACGAAATAAAGAGCCAACAACAAGAGAACAATGTGTTACTTAATGCACAATGTCTTTAAAATCCATTTATTTATTTTTACAAATATGATTTATTTTTACGCAAGTGTGGTGTGTTTCCTAATTCACCAACAATGGAAAGATAATCTTTGGAAAGTTGGAAAGTATGAGATTATAAAAGAGATAACTTGGTGAAAACAAGATCCCAATAGTAAGATCAATTCCCAAGTACATGATCCTCACCAAGAGTGGTTGAATTATCTTTTAATTTCATGGAAGTGTGTTTACCTTATGCAAGTTTGTTTCCTTTATGCAAGTAGATATATGTTATAAATGATCTAATTATGCACATATACTTCTTTCATTTCACAAGTTTATGAACTCTAGATTGATAATTAAATAAAATATAATTTATACATATAAATTGCCTGACATAGCTACCAAAAAATAGTAAAATGGGAATTGCTACATGAAAGTGGTGATTTCTCGTACCACACACAAATTTATTTTTTCAAAATGGAGTGAACAATAATTAACAAAGTGCTCTCTTGCATATGGATACAAATAATAAAAGGACAATTAAGAGGAAGAAAGATATTAGCAAGAGATGCTAAGTACAAAAAAAATCTTAGAAAAAAAAATGATATTGGATACATAGATTTAAAGAACATTAACATTTCTCCCGATTACCTACAACAAATGAAGAAAAGTATATTTGCAATGATATGATAGTTGGGTGCTCTAAATTTTTTCATGACATTTACAAGTGCAGAGCATGGATGAAATCCACTAGTAACAACATTAACTGAATTATATAAGAATAGGAAAAAGGGAAAGCACATTGAAACATTAGAATATAACGAAATTGATTACCTCATAAGAAAAGACCCAGTCACATCTAGTTGGTAATATAGACATATAGTAAATGATCTAAATAAATTTATATGTCATGAAGAAATGTTCTTTGGAAAAGTATTAGACTATTAATTTGTAATAGATTTCCAAAATAGGGGAATCAAACATTAACATGGGTTTTTATTGATAAAAGATGCTCCAATATATGGAAGGAATAACAACGTGTAAATTGAAAAAAAATTGGACAAATACATAACTTGTAACACAAATCATTTCAATCCAGACCTTGCGAAAATGCATAGGTATTACCATAGAAGAAGTTGTAGGAAGTGGAAGAATTCAAATTGTAGATATAGTTTTGCTATGTTTCCAATGAAAAAGACAAGAGTCCTTGAACCTATTAATTTAATTCACAACTTATTCAATGAGAAGTCTATGTCTTTGTTAACATTCCTAGAGAAAAAAAAACACAATGAATTAACAAGATTTGAAGACATCTTGATGGAAATGGAGCTAGAAAAAGACGAGTACATTCGATTAATACAATGTACAATAAAACAACCAACACATTTACTAACATTAAAACATGCACATATTTGGAACAATGGTTTTTTAAAGGAGATGCCAAATTTATGGGATGCAAATACAAATGCATAGTATGTGCTCAAAACTCATGTTGTAGCATAGTATTGCAGTCCATACATGGCCAAAGTTGACAAATCTATGCCAAATGCTTTTCAAAGAATACACAAAGAAAATGAAAAAAATAACATTGATGTTATGAAAATGATATGTACACTAGGAAACACATTACTTAATCTTCAACAAATGTCATCTCAACAAGCAATTCATATAACACTTTTTTCCCACTTAATTGCAATTCAAGAGAGTGTATCCTTATAAACACATCTCCAGTTGATAAATGAACATTTATGCATAAGCCACTATTACTGTTAAAACAAGAACCTAACAATTCAAACGATGTTATGTCCCATTCTATTATTCATTACTACATCGAGCATTCACATGCTATTAATCATATCTTCCTTGCATAATTTGTATTTGAGTACAGGAAAAATGGAACAAACATATAAAAAAGGAAAAAAACAAATGTAATATGATTTGTCAAATACAACACATTGACTATGAAATTTTTTGTAGAGAGAAACCATTGCTATATGTTCCATTTGGATAAAGTGAGAATACATTCAAACATAACTTTCCAAAATGGAAAGTTTCATATAGTTTCTATGAAAGTACAATACATGTTGGAAGATTGGTTGTTGTCATTGATGTCAACCCTAGTCATGGGTTTTGGACCGCAAGATTGATGAAGGTATTTGGACATGAAAGAAAATGCACATGCAGATAAAAGACCCATGGATGGATAGTATACATCATGTTGTTTCTGGTGGTATGTGGAACGTCACGTGGATCCTCATGGTTGAGGAGAAATGAATTTTTGAAGATGACAAAGTGAATTGAAGAAGGAAGTACATGTAGGCCCTAAACATAATTAATGAAAAGAATTACAAAATAAGAAATTGTCAAGTCGGCCCTAATGTTAAAAGGAAGTGACATAAATGGTATAAATAAATATCATTATACATTCATTTGACACACAAGTTGAATTTCAAAGGAAATCAGAAATAAAGAAGGCTGGATTTCAAGGGAGGATGAAGTCTTTTGGTGATGTGTTCTAAGGTATGTTATTTTCAGGTCATCTTAACATTTTTTTTATAACATTTTTCATATAAAGATTCATTTGGTGAAATTTCTATGGTATTGAGAAGAGATATCAAGTTACCTGTGGTAAAAATTTCATCTCTTGATTTGCTATAATTATGGAGATACATTGTTATAACCCTAAATTGCACCACACATGCTTACCTGGCATCAGGCCAACTCATATCCCTTCATTGCCAAAACATCTGTTGAAAAAACTCTTTTAAAATCCTCTTGTATTAAGGCCCACACGCCCTAACCCATTACTTCACGCGTGCAAACGTTGGCTGGCTCACTACAGCCCACGTGTACCTAACAAAGCACAAAAAGAGGAAAGTTGTCGACGGAACAAAAAACTATGGGTCAGTTAACTGAAACTCCCGGCCATGCATGGCCGAGGGTTCTTCCAAAACCCTAGGTCCTTCTAGCCTATAAAAGAAGGGGTAGGGGTACCATTTGGAGGAGGAAAATTTTAGCGAAGAAACTCTGCCCATTTTTGTAATCCATTGTCCCAACCCTTTAGCCTTTCCTCAAGCCAAAGGAGAATTAATGCAAAGAAGTTGGAGGACAAAGAAGAGGAGCCCATGATCAGGTTCAAGGAGCGGTGGCCAATCTCGACTTTGATTGTAAGTTGATTCATTTTCAATAATAAAAAGAATACTTTTCCCGTCCCAATGCACGAGTTATCTATGATTTGATGAATTTGTGTTTGATTTCTAACCCTTGAATATGAAAGTAGCATGCATGCGTAGTTGGTATTTGTCTTGATTGCAGGTTATCTGTGGAAGGAGCAGTGCAAGAAAGTGGTCAAAGTGCAACGGAGAATCTACATCAAACGCTGGTAAAAATGTTAGTGATTCTCTTCATGTAGTTACTGTGAAAGAGGGGTTTTAATCTTGGGTTGTAGGTTAAAAGTAATTTATTTTCGGTCAATATCTGCATGCAAGCCCAACCCTAGTTTGCTAGTCCGTAGGGTATTTTTCCCAACAAAATACACTCTGTGCAAGATAGGGTTTGTGACTAGTCTTGAAGCTAGTCAATAAACAGGTGTTCCGGGTAAAACAATCATACATTCTTCATGAAGAATCCAAATGACATGGGAAAAATTTCATTGTAAATATTATGGAATTTTCTTTCTTGTTTGCAAGTTTCATAATCGGATGTTAAATATTGAGCATAGGGCATTCTGTACAAGTTCGGTCTCCTGAATCAACCAGAATTGAACAAGGTCTACCATTCTCTCTATAACTTCTTTTTGGGGAGGATTCAAGGAGTGAAACTTGGAGGAGTTTCAGAGAATACATTGAGTAATATTATATATAGGATCAGAGTACTCCAATAATTGAATAATTGCATAAATTGAAGAAGTCTCAGGAAGCATTATCAGGTTCTATGTGATGATTGTTTGATGGTGATGATTTAATGTAAAGTTTTATTATCTCTCATATATTATTGGGTGGAAGTAAGGGTCAAGGATGGAGAGTTCAACTCTCTCTTTATGTTGAAGGATTGTATCTTCCTCTTGGAGGTTTATCCCTCCCTTTACATTTGGAAGCTGTAGCTACCTTTGGAAGTCATTACTTCCCTTGAACAATAACTATTGATTATTTCTCATATATTGTGCGTGGTGTATTGTGGTGTATTGGTGTAACTCTTATACTATTGTTCATTGCTCATTGGATATAATTGAATGGTTTAAGTATAAGTTGAAAAATGTTTTAAATTGTACTTGATACTAATTCACCCCCCTCTCAGTATCAACAATTGGTATCAGAGTAGGTTACCTTCAGTACATTTTAACCACTAGAAGGAAGATCCTAAGAAGAAATTGAAGACAAAACTCCAAATGGGATTCCACCATTTGATGGAAGCAATTTTGAATAATGGAGTAATAGAATGGAAACTTACTTGAAATCTCTTGGGGTAGATGTTTGGTTCTCAGTTTATTCAGGATACAATGCTTTGAAGAAACCAAAGACTGTAGCTCAGAAGGAAGCAAAAAGGAACAACAAATTGGCAATAGATACCATCCTCGATGGGTTGAGAGATTCAGTGAAATACAAGGTGGGATCATGTACATCATCAAAATAGCTCTGGGACAAGCTAAAAGACCTTTATGTAAGGGAAGAAGGAAAAGAAGAATAAGAAGAAGAAGAAGTTGAAGGAAATTACAACATCTCATATTTCAAAGAAGAAAATAGAGGTCAGTTCTTTTGATTTAATTGTGAAGGAGTAGGACATGTTGAATTTGAATGTCCTCATCCAAGGGTTGAAAGAAATGACACTGAAGAAGAAAATTCCAATGAAGAAGAAGAAAATCATGAAGAAAAATTTATTCAACAAGAAGATGATAATCTTAAAAAATTGAAGCATGTTGAGAATGAAAATAGAAAGCTCAAAGACATGCAAATAAAACTAAGAAGTGAATTGGGTAATTGTGAAAAGACAATTGTAAGATTGAAGAAACAATTAGAAGACTTTGAGAAAATAAGAGAAGAAACAATTTCCTTGAAAACTCTACTCGAAGAAGAAAGAAGAATAGGAGAAGTAAGGAATGTCCAAATGATGAAGAAAGAAGAAGATTGTGAGAAACTTGAATAAGAAGTTGTCTCATTGAGGAAGAGCTTAAGAAAATTTCAAGTGCCAAAATACTTAACACATATTGGATGCATGGGTGAAACTTCATACAAAGAAGATGCAAATACCAACAAGAAGGTTGAAGAAAGAGCTACACAGATAGTTGATGAGAAGTGGACCAGGATACTAGAAAGAAGGAATGATTACAAAAGAGATGAATATCCAAGAAGACCTCCTACCTTCAGGAATCAAAGAATCTTAAATCAGTATGAAGGAAACTACAAAAGAATAGATCATGAACCCAGATGGACTACATCACAAAAAAGCCCACTTACTCCAAGGTATCAAAATTTCTTTCTTGGTCATTGTTATACTTGCAAAAATTTTGGACATAAGAAAATTAATTGTAGAATCAATGAAAGGAACACATATGCAAGAAACATGAATGGTGTAAATAAAAGATATGGAAATAATAGTGGATTTGTCAACAGAAGTTATAATTCATTTTCCCCATTGATGGACAAAAATATTGCATGCTACAAATGTAATTATCTTGGTCACTAAGCACGAGATTGCATATATATGAATGAACATGTCCCTATGCCAACCACAGTATGGAGAAGGAAAGAGATTCCAAACAATGAAGATTTTCGAATAACATTGACCGCTGAAGAATGTAAAGAAGAAGATGAATGGTACTTAGACAATGGATGTTCTTCACACATGACCGGGGATCAAGACAAGTTCACCAGCTGTAAGAGAAAGGGTGGCAATGTTTCATTTGGAGATGACTCATCTGCCAAAATACTTGGAGAAGGTGTAGTAGAGCTTGGAAGAAAAAATGTAAAAGCAAAGAATGTACTATTGGTTGAAGAATTGAAGCATAATCTACTCAGTGTTAGTAAAATGTGTGATCAAGGATACACTCTTACGTTTGACTCCTGAAAATGTAAAATCAGAGAAAATAACTCAAGAAGATTGGTTTCAACTGCAACAAGAATACCAAGTAACATATATGTCCTAAAAACATGAAAAATCTCCAAGGAATAAAGAGACCATAAAAATGAAGTGTTATTAAGTGCTATATGTTCAGGGGGAGCAACCCCAAAGAAGAGAGTTACCTTTTTCCATTAAGGTCAAGGGGAGAAGCCCCACCCTTTGCCATTGATGTCAAAGGGGGAGAGAAATTGGAATCATGATGCTAGGGGGAGCATGAGTGTTGCCATCAATGACAAAGGGGGAGATTGTTGGAAAATTGGTTGTCGTCATTGATGTCAACCCCAGTCATGGGTTTTGGATCGCAAGATTGATGAAGGTATTTGGACATGAAGGAAAATGCACATGTAGATACAAGACCCATGGATAGATAGTATACATCATGTTGTTTCCAGTGGTATGTGGCACGTCACATGGATCCTCATGGTTGAGGAGAAATGAATTTTTGAAGATGACAAAGTGAATTGAAGAAGGAAGTACATGTAGGCCCTGAAGATAATTAATGAAAAGAATTACAAAATAAGAAATTGTCAGGTCGGCCCTAATGTTAAAAGGAAGAGAAATAAATGGTATAAATAAATATCATTATACATTCATTTGACACACAAGTTTAATTTTACAGGAAATCAGAAGTAAAGAAGGCCGGATTTCAAGGGAGGATGAAGTCTTTTGGTGATGTGTTCTAAGGTATGTTATTTTTAGGTCATCTTACCATTTTTTCTATAACGTTTTTTCTAGAATGATTTAGATGGTGAAATTGCTATGGTATTGAGAAGACATATCAAGGTACTTTTGGTAAAAATTTCATCTCTTGATTCGCTATAATTATGGAGATACACTCTATGGAAGATAGGGTTTGTGACCAATCTTGAAGCTAGTCAATAAACATGTGTTCTGGATAAAACAGTCATAACTTCTTCATCGAGAATCCAAATGACGTTGGAAAATTTTCATTGGAAAGAGTACGAACTTTAGTTCCTTGTGTGAAAGTTTGCGAATAGTATGTTAAATATTGAGCACGGGGCATTCTGTACAAGTTCGGTCTCCTGAATAAACCAGAATTGAACAAGGTCTACCATTCTCTCTATAACTTCTTTTTGGGGAGGATTCAAGGAGTGAAACTTGGAGGAGTTTCATAGAATACATTGAGTAATATTGTCTACAAGATCAGAGTACTCCAAGAATTGAATAATTTCGGAAATTGAAGAAGTCTCAGGAAGCATTATCAGGTTCTATGTGATGATTGTTTGATGGTGATGATTTAATGTAAAGTTTTATTATCTTTCATATATTCTTGGGTGGAAGCAAGGGGCAAGGATGGAGAGTTCAACTCTCTCTTGATATTGGAGGATTGTATCTTCCTATTGTAGGTTTATCGCTCCCTTTACATTTGGAAGCTGTAGCTATCTTTGGAAGTCATTACTTCCCTTGAACAATAACTATTGATTATTTCTCATATATTGTGCATGGTGTATTGTGGTGTATTGGTGTAACTCTTATACTTTTGTTCATTACTCATTGGATATAATTGAATGGTTTAAGTATAAGTTGGAAACTATTTTAAATTGTACTTGATACTGATTCACCCCCCTCTCAGTATAAAAAATACAAACCAATGAAGATAAATTTACATACAATATCAATTCAACATGGGGTGACCTAGAAAATGCAATTGAAAAACTAATCCCTATGGATGTTGAAGATAGAATGAAAAAATAAGAGACAACTAGAATTCATTCCAAAGAATATGATTTGAAAACAAAATTTCCATTTTGTCTAGAATCCAATATGAAGAAATCCATTAAGCATTGCTTTCATGTTTAAAACCACCTATTTTTCTAAAAAAATAAGAGTATTGCAGAATTAGAAAAAGGCACATTGTTGTACTTGTTCCTTGCAAATGGAGAAGGAACATGAAAAAAAATTACAACAAAGGTGATATTCCAAATGTGTTGGCCCTCGACCAAGTTTTGAAGAACCTTGGTTGTGTTTGACCATTTTTGGGACTTTGACAGGCAGGTCGAAGATGAAGCACCATGTGAAGTGGATATCGTGGGATCACGCCCCCTTTTGTGGGATTTTTGGATTTAGGGTTTATGTAATGGGTATGGGATGTCAACCCATGGGTTTACCCATGTTTAGGCCTCTTTTGTAATGTATAAATAAGTAGCTAGGCGATGTAAGAATGAGTCAAGGAGTCAGTTGTAAGCCAGTGCGCTAAGTGCAAATAGTTGTGAATGCTTTGTGCATACTGTGTGTTAATACTTGCAGAGCTAAGTGAAAGTGATCGTAAGAAGTTTTTGTGCAGACTGTGTAAGAAGGCTTTGTGTTGTGACCTAGCTCGGGGAAGGAGGATCTGGTGAGGTCCACGCAGATATATTGTCCTATGCGGAGTTGGTTTTGTGGCTCTGTGCATGTAAGAAGATAGAAAGAAGATAATAAAGAAGAAGAAGAGTTGGTGGATGTATCCCCATGCTTGGGGTGAACCACGTATATCATGTGTTATTTTTATTTGTGCTATATTCTTCTTGTATTTTCTTAGTGCACTGTTATATTAGATAGATATATGAATGCTTAAGTTCTTTATGATGAGAATGAATGTTGGATCTCCTGTAAGCCTGTGTGCTTAATGATTAGATGTGCTTGATCTTGATGAATACTGCATTGTTTTGTAATTGGTATTTGAATCTTTGATGTGAACAAGGGTAAAATCTAATGAATGTTAACTACTAAGTGCTCTGTTAAGTATTGTGATCATAGATCTATGTCTCAGCTAGGTTGTAGACACTTGACTCCTACAACCCCCCTACCTCTACCTCGAGTGAGACTTCATCTTCTTCGCATGTGTTTCCCAAAGGGTCGATAGGTAGAGTTTTGTTGGTGTGTTGAAGTGTTGAACCCTGGGTCTGCCCCTGTGCCAACAAATGGTTCCATTGCCGGGACCTAAGACTGTGATTGCTGGGAATTGAAGAAAAGAGAAAGCTTTGTGCATAGATCTGTTGCCCTAGTGCGTAGTACTCCACTTGACTTGTGAATATCTGTGCTAAGAAGAGAAGTCTGATCTAAAGAAAAGAGGTAAGATCTTGAATCTTTGTGCTCTGATAAAGGTAAGATAAGTGGAAATTTTTGTTTCGAAAGAATGGATCTAGGTATATCTGATAGATTTTGTCCTAGTCTGAAAACTAGGGCATATCTAGAAGAAAGAATATGTGATATGAATAGATTTGATAAAAATAGTGAAAGATGTGTTATCCCTATGCATAGAAATAATTTTCGGACTAACAAGTGGATACAGGATCCTAGAAATAATTTTGTGCAGGTCTATCACTGTGATCCCAGTGCACAGTATAGGAAAGGTTGGGGATCATTTAAGAGAAAGAGAGGATTAAATATTTGTTATGGTTGGAGAAGACCATGACATCTTGCTAAGGAATTTCCTGGTATAAGTCCTATTTTCCTTTGTTGTAAATCTACTGGACATGAAGTTTTGGATTTCCCTCGAATGATTGCTAGAGTTGAGAAGATGAACACGAGATAAGAAAATCATGAGTAAGGTCAAGAGACTAATAATATGCTAAAGAAATAGAAAGAATCAGAGGCTATATTATTGCAGATGAAAGAAACACTAAACGATCACAGAGACATCATTTTATCAGAGATTTTAAAAGAGAAAGAGTGCACAAAAACAAGAATAGGAGACTTTGACATACACTGTGTATTGGATGCAGAAACACAGGTGCACATCATGACATAAAGTACTTGGGAAATTTTGGGAAAGCCGGCTATGATTCCTTCATTGGGAGGAATAGGATTGTTTAAAGGAAAGTTGATAACCCTATGTGGAATACTTTCCCATGTACCTATGGTTTTTCATGAAAATCGACAGAAGAAGAATTCAAGGTCATTAAGTTTGTTGAGAACAAAGATCCCTTTTCACTTTTGTTAGGAAATACTTGGATCGAGAGAGATCAGATCTGAAGGAGAGAAGAAGAGGAAGTTATATAACATAAAGAGAAAGAACTATTATATTTCATGGCTAAGAGAATAGTGCACTTAATAGAAGAACCAGAGGACAAGTTGAAGAAACTAAGGGCCAAATACTTAGTTGTCGAAGATGAAAGAAAACAAGAAGGCTTAAAGAACCTATCCATGCAAGAGAGTAGAGAACCTACTCTAGAAATAGAAAGAGAAGAAGTATCATCCTCTAAACTTGTGAAATATCCTCAATAGTGCGAAGTTACTATGCTAAGAAAATATAAGAACAATAATGGAAAGAGGAATCCAGAGACTCATATCATAGGAAAAAAATATAGAAAGCTCAGTAAGAAGAAAGCAAAGCTAGAAAAATTTCAAAAGGTTCTAGAGAGGACCTCGCAGAAGGCAGCCTTGCAGAACTCGAACCTCACCGGAATAGCAGAACAACACAGATTGGCACTTCACCACAATGAAGCAATATGACCGTTGGAGGCACCCCAACCGTTAGAACGATGCTCCAGAATGGTTAGAAACACATTTATTGCCGAAACGTTCGCCATTGGACCGTTGGGACCGCACCACAATGGATGGAATCGAGTTGATTGAGGCATTCCTACCCATTAGAGGAATCCAATACGATGTTATCTATTTAACCCGTCGATTGTCTTACCGTGGAAACTTTCACTAATGTGATTATCTGAGCCCATAGAGAAATAATTACTTTCGCGCAGTGCTTATTGTAACCTTGCCCTCTATTCTGCTACCTATATTGTTTGTTCACCAACCCGAGATATTTGATCTCGAGCGTGTATGTCAGGCGACCTTAGTGCAGTAGAGAAATCCGCCAAAGAAATCCTCTTAGACCTCATGGATGAGAAGGTCATGTCTGCATGAGTACAGGCCTCATCGAAGAGAGGATTGAAAGAATCTCCATCGAATGCACGTCGATATGGGCCCTCTTAAACTACGACAGAGAAGAGAATCAAGCATCGCGATGACTTGGAAAACACGAAGCTCATCCCATCAATCCTTCCCGACTATATCCTGCCTCTGGCTGGCGCGGTTAGTCTTGATAGCGTCCCAAGGGACATCGACTATACATTAATTATTGTTCACCTCCCGAAGGGGATACGTCTAGTTGGACTACAGTTAGGATAGATTCTCACGCTAAAGATCAGTGAATTCAACTTAGGATACCGCAAGAACTATGGAATGCTCGCACCACACAAGTACTTGACAAAGATAATGGGTAATAATTCGAATATAATCCCCTAGCCATGGACCATGGACATCGCAAGATCAACCATCCTCAACATGATAAACATCCCACACTTCGACAGACATCAAGAGGTTAACGCGTGCGTTAAAATCCTCCTTTCATGCTACCATGGTGGTTACCTATGGTTGGATCGGTGCATCACAGTAGATACAGTGTTGATCCACCGTATTACTGGATTAAGCATGCAAGGACCCGACCCTAAGTATTTTTACCCAGGGAAAGCTGCAGATCGTGCCCTAGCGCAACACATAAAAGAAACTTACGATGATGTAGAGAAAGGGAAACGAGGCTACAAGGTAGCCTCCATCCAGAATGGCACAATGCGCCTAGATTTCTAGTTGATTGTTGGTAATCTCGTCAGGAAGAACAAACCAAAATAGGTCATGGGGTTCGTCGTCGACCTTGCAGGAAAATGCATCGAAGGGATGCAAATGAACTGGGCGAGCTACCTTGTCAACTAGTTGGAGCAAGATTTCCATGAAGCACAGGACTAGGAATACGAGTTTCATTTTAGATGGTTGCTTATTCTCATTGCCTTCATTTCTTGGGAGATGACAGAAGGAGCAACCTTCCCTTAAATTGAGTCGTTCGAACCGCTGGCCGTGAATTTCACTACGCTCTGGTATTTGAGCGATATTGAAAAACAATGGAAATCCAATGAGGTGTTCCACACACATTATTTACATCTGAAGAGGGCCATTGAATCTTTTCCTCGCATGACGTCGAATACCATGCACAAGTTCATGCCACTTGTGAAGTTTCGTGTAGATAGGCATTTCATTTACATCACCGCGCGTGGGGATGAACACAAGGAATATCTCCAGTCCTATTGCAAAATCACAATGAAGGAAATGGAATAAATAACCAAGGAATGGTATGCATAGTTCCTTGTACTGTTCAAACAGAAAAAAATATCTGACCTCGACCTCATCGAAAGTCTTGTAGTCACTCGAGAAGAATATGATGCACCCAGCAGCAACAGGAAGAAAAACAAGGAAGAGGTACAGGAATTGAATAACGCATCAAAGGAAACTACACTAGATTCACCTGAAGGAGGAGGAGGTGATGAAGTAGAAAAATAAGAGGACGAAGGGGAAGAAAACAAACAGGAACATGGTGAAGTGACACCGCCTAAGGATCCCATCACGGAGGCTAAGACGTCCAATAAAAGAAAGGGTTCCCTGAAGAAACCTTCATCTCAAAAGATGTCAAAATACAACAAACCCCTATTTCAGACTGTGCTCACGATAGATGATATTTACCTCATCATTGTCGTTGTATCAGATACCTCAGAGGACATTTTGTAGTGAAGCGTATCCAAACAAGAGACAATGTTTGACAGGATCGAGGCGAAGCTCAAAGGGGTACAGTGGGCTCTTTATTCGAGTCGTGTAGTGTCTACTACATCATTGTTAGCAAGGGACATATAAGTAGGAGATGGGCCTTCCCAGCTACTTAGATTATCATATTTGACAGAGGCTCACCTTCGTCGATTCCAGGAGGAAAAGAAGCAGGCCACAGAGGCATTAAAGAAAGTAAAAGAAGAAGCCCTATAGAAATGTTGGGTTGCGCAGCAAGAGAAAGATGACTTCCAAGTGAATTTTGCAGAGGATAAAGCGCAGATCTAGAAGGAAAAAGAATAGTTGCTCAAAGAGAAGATGGGAGTCAAGGAGGCAGTCACCATAGAACTTCACTCTGTTCCAGGCCCCGCACAGATAAAATAAGACATAGTGGAGAGTCAAGTGGAGAAGCTCATTGAAGCTATTCAGTAGCTTCAAGCAAGAGTGGAAGAACTGGAACTGCAAGCCGTGCTAAGCACTTCACAAGAAGTGCGATATCAGAGAGAAGAAAATTCTCAGAGAGCAGTCAAAAGAATCAAGGAATTGGCCTTAGAATGCAAGCAATTAAGCAGTTGAAGTGCACAAACCTATGAGTGCCTTGCAGAGGACCCATAACTAAGGACATTGGAGTCACAACTCCAGGAGGCAAAGAAACAAGTAGCGATAGTAAAAGCACAGTTGAAGCCACTGTCATTAGTCAAGAGGATGAAAAGGTCCTAGGAACAACACACCATTAAGCAAAAGGTCCATGTCATCTAGAGTAAAGTCATGGAAGTGACCCAGAGGCTACAGCCAGTGCAGGACGAAGTCTACACACTTTTTGAGGAGATTGAGGGACAAGGTGCACAACTAGAACAAGTAGTCACCATGGTGGAACAATGATTGGCAGGACCGGTGACCAAGAAAGGTATTCAGGAGGTCACCAAGCAGGAGGCTCTGGTGAAGAAGTAGGTCGAAGCAGCTCAAGCCAAGGTTGATGCCTTTGAAGCAGAGTTGACTAGATTAGAGTGACTCGGGATGAGTCACAGGTGAGTGTTGGGGGCCTCTTGGCCCTCGACCAAGTTTTGGAGAACCTTGGTTCTGTTTGACCATTTTTGGGACTTTGATAGGATGGTCGAATATGAAGCGCCAAGAGAAGCGGAGATCGTGGGATCTCTCCCCCTTTTGTGGGATTTTTGGGTTTAGGGTTTATGTAATGGGTATGGGATGTCGGCCCATGGGTTTACCTATGTTTAGGCCCCTTTTGTAATGTATAAATAAGTATCTAGGTGATGTAAGAAGGAGTCAAGGAGTCAGTTGTAAGCCAGTGCGCTAAGTGAAAATAGTTGTGAATGCTTTGTGCATACTGTGTGTTAAGACTTGCAGATCTAAGTGCAAGTGATTGTAATAAGATTTTTTGTAGACTGTGTAAGAAGGCTTTGTGCTGTGACCTATCTCGGGGAAGGAGGATCTAGCGAGGTGTGCGCAGATCTTGTGTCCTATGCAGAGTTGGTTTTGTGGCTCTGTGCATGTAACAATATTGAAAGAAAATAAAAAATAAGAAGAAGAGTTGGTGGACATAGCCCCACACTAGGGGTGAACCACGTATATCCTGTG
>ML781981.1:1925986-1941487 GCA_009831015.1 Picea engelmannii | reverse complement strand
ATGAATTCTTAAGTGCTTTATGATGAGAATGAATGTTGGATATGATGTAAGGCTATGTGCTTAATGATTAGATGTGTTTGATCTTGATGAATATTGCATTGTTCTGTAATTGGTATTTGAATCTGTGATGTGAACAAGGGTAAAATCTAGTGAATGTTAACTTCTAAGTGCTCTGTTAAGTATTGTGATCACAGATATTTGTCTCAGCTGGGTTATAGACACTTGAGTCCTACAACCCCCCTTGCCTCTACCTCGGGTGAGACTTCATCTACTTCACAGGTGTTGCTGAAAGGGTCGGTAGTTAGGGTTTTGTTGGTGCGTTGTTGAAGCATTGAACCTTGGGTATGCCCCTGTGCCAACAAAATGCTTACCCGAATGTATGATGTATACAATACAAATGACCATATTAAACCTAAGGGACTGATATTGGATTATACAAGTAAGGCTACATATAATGCAGGTGGAACAACAATCCACTCTGCATTGCTAATGCCTTTCAACAAGTCCCATTTTCTTCCACTTAGAAAGGAAATGTTAGACATTTTATCAAAGATTTATTAGGGACTGGAACTTGTTTTAATAGATTAAGTTTCTTTGATCGGAACTTGAATATTTTTCTTGTAACATCCCCACTATAATCCCCATTTTAATTAATGGATAATGTAGATATGATATGTAACTATGGCCAAGCGATGTAACATGTGAATTGTATTATCTTAATTTAATAAATAAAATGTGATTTTAGTTGTTGGGGGACATGGAAAAATATGGGGGATGAGTAATATAAAAGAGAGGGGAGGTTATAAGAGGCTATATATGAGAGGTGTCCAATGGGGGGATCACACATGTATATTAATTCAAACCCACTTCCTAAAATTATTGTTGGTGTATCAACCTTCTAATTTCTGATTGAGTGATCCCAAAGCCAATCATTAAACACAGGTAAGAGGGTTGGTGTGAAAAGTCACATATCATAGATATGGTGGCATGGGGATTGAGTAAAATCAACATTGGGGAGTATGACAATCAACTTACATGGGGGAAAACAAATTCACATGGGAAAGGTGATCCAGATTATTTTTGGCACAAAATGAGAGCAAATATATAATAAATAAATGTACATATATATATCATATATGCAATAATATAAGAGAAATATATAATAGATGCAACCATAAACACAAATATACAGTAATACACAATTTCTATTAATGAGAAAAATGTACAAACCTGTAGAAATACATAGTAAAAGAGTTGCTAGAATCCTCACAGCTTATCTATGAGAACAAATGTGACAGCTACTCACATTCGCAAGAATATGACTACAATGAGGATCTAAAGACATTTTTAACATAAATAAAATAAAAAAACCTAACCCCGAAAGATGAAAATCCAACAATTGTGTGGACCTCGTTTTGGGTAGTTTGGTGTATCAACTTCTCGGGTTTGTAACTTTGGCATACAATCTCCGTTTGCGGTGCACAATAGCTCGTTGGAAATTTATCATCAAGGAGATTCTATTTGGGGGATAAATCAAAGCCTTTGGCTATCATTGAGGTCCTTGATCTCGAATAACCTTCATTTAGGCCCTCAAAATGGCCCCGAAAGTGTAGGAACCGAAAAACTGCTAAAAATAGTAAATTAACAGAAGACTGTTTGGAGCCAGTTGTGATTGGTGGGTGGACATAGATATCCACCTAGATAAATTGTCCCTCCTTAGGAATAAATGGTATTCATTGCTTCCTAAGTGCCCGGGGGAGAGGGAAAATATTTTATGGAATCTCCATCTTGATGAGCTACTTTCCTTGCTAGAGAAGTGGCGTTGCTTATCTTGTTGAAGGTTGTCAAGAACCTATGGCTAGAAGGGTTGGACATTTTTAACTAGTATGGCTACATGAGATGAATGTTTGCATAAGGAATCTTTACAATTTGTTGAAATCTTTTTGACCTTCTTCTATTGGATAAAAGGTGCTTGGACCGAGACTGTAGTGGTTGTAGTGTCCTTATGTTCACCTTTTGAACAAATTGTGAAGAAGGTGAATTTTGTAGTATGATATACTACCTTGAAACACTGTTTAGGCAGGACAATAGTCAGAACTACCTATGGTATCTTGTAGAGATGACCCCCAGAGTAACAATGACACTACGAGGTCGAGAATCATAAATAACATGGCGCTTACACATATATGGTTGGTCGAAGAGAAAATCATAGACATCCAGTGGGGAAACATCACATAATACCTCATCCTTGAAGGGATGGATGATGTATGACAATCGACACTATTGGTTGACATGAAAATCTCATCCCTAGCGAAGCCACCCGATATTGTATGGTTGTGGGTGTAGTGTTTTCGACAATCTTAACTGTTTGATGACCTCTGCTGAGATGGGGTTCTTTTGGCTACAACTATCAACAATAAAATGTAGTGGGGTAACCTTCACCCACATCTATGAATGAAAAAGGTGCTCCCCCTCTTCAGGATCTATTGGTTCTTCTAGTTGAATTATTGCGGTCGTGACAATAGAATTGAGGTCTAAGTCGATGATCTGTCTTATACCAATCTTTTCTGAATCAGATTCCATATAAGGGTTCAGATCCTTGTCTTTGATCTCGACCACCAATGACTGTTTTGAGCGATAGTCATCGGTGTTGTACTAGGGGATTTTGTGGAAATCACACCATTTTCAAGTGACCTTCTTTGTCTTTCTGTTACCCTTTTTTTCCTATGGCTTGGAATGGTTTTCTGAAGGCTTGTTGTTAGGTTCTTATTTACCATACTTTGGTTGTCTTGGATTTGCTGACCCAAACTCCCTCTTGTTTTGGTGAATAAATTTCTACTTGATTTTCACAACATATCGATAAGAAACACCCAATGATGAGATGTCCAAAAAATGCATTTCAGTTTGGATGTATCTATGTAGAGCCCCATGGTATTTCAAAACCAGATGTCACTCGAAGTCTTTGATACCCATCTTGGTGCACAAGGTATGGAAGGTATTGGTGAAATTAGACACTAATTGACCCCTCTCTTGTGAGAGTGTGGTCCATCTCATGTTATGGTTTTCATAGTTACCAATAGGGTAATATTGTTCTTTGACCTCACCCACAAAAAAATCCCAAGTGGGATTGACCCCATATATTCCAGACTCCTCTGTGGAGATTTTCTCCTAGTAAGTTTCCCACCAATGTTTGACATGGGGGAGAGCCTTAAGGAGTGTGAAGGTGATATTTTCCCTATCGAAGAAATTATGAACAAAGAAATAACCTTCTAGCATATTTAACCATTTTTCTAGGGCATTCGCATCTATCTATCCTTCAAATATGGGAATATAAAAATGAACTTGTACCTTGAAAGGAGAGGTTCCTCCAAAGTGGTCACTTGATGAATATGCACCTATTGTTATTGACAGGCATTCAAGGATGTGGGAAAATTCCCCATCATTTCGTCCCTCTGTCGCATGAGAGCTTGCTCAAGCAACATATTAATATAATCGTTTTCTCTGTCATTTTTCTTTTCTTCCACCATGGAGGGTTTCTTGGGCTTGCGAGAGAAATTTTACTCAATAGAGACAAGATAGTGACCCAAATTGAAATACTCAGACCTCGCCGGGGACATGCACTAAAAAAAATGATCAAGAGAAGCCTCATCTGATACCATTGATCCAGATTATTTTTGGCACAAAATGACAAAAATATATAATAAATAAATGTACAAATATATGTCATTTATCCAATAATATAACATAAATATATAATAGATGCAACCATAAACACGGAGATACAATAATACACAATTTCTATTAATGAGTGAAATATACAAAATTATAGAAATGCATAGTGAAGGACTCGCTAGAATGGTAGCAACTTATCTCTAAGCAGAGATGTGACAGCTGCTCACATTCGCAAGAACATGATTACAATGAGGCTCTAAAGGAATTTTTAACATAAATAAAATCCAAAACCCTAACCTCGGAAAATGAAAATCCAACAGTTTTGTGGACCCTGTTTTGGTATTTTGGTGTATCAATTTCTCGAGGTCATATCTTTGGCATACGATCTTTCTTTGGGGTGCATGATAGCTCGTTGGAAAGGTATCATCAAGGAGATTCATTTTGGGGGCTCAATAAGAGACTTTGGATACCATTGAGTTGCTCGATCCCCAAAAACCTTTATCTAGGACCTTCAAATGGCCCCAGAAGTTTAAGAACTGAAAAACTACTAAAAATAGTAAATTTCCAGAAGAGTGTTTAGAGAAAGTTGGGATAGGTGGGTGGCCACTGATATCCAACTAGATAAAAAGTAAAGTATTTTTTTGCATGCATATTTTGGGACAACAAGGGAGAGCAGAGTGCTAGAACTCAGAGACAAAAATGGCGGGCATGTTAGTAGCTATTTGGAGATGTTGAAGACTTAAGAAGCAAGTTGTTAGGCTTGTAGAAGAACCATGTTTCTAGGAATGAAGAGTGAAGTCCTATATGTGAGTTGCACTGGAACAATAAGCTTGTTTTTGTTTTGTTTCATGGTAGTTTTCCTAGCAGTGAGTTCCCTTCAGTGTTCCTGCAATGAGATTCTTCGTTACCTATTCCAGAGAGACCCTGATAAATGAATGGGACACACGATGGATTGAGAGAAGTGAAGGGGTATATTCCTTGGGTTGCGTAGGTCAAGAGGAAGAGAGTTGGAGGAAATTAGAGATAGTTGTAGGAGAATTCCAATGGGTTGTGGGATTATCTAAGTTGTTAGTGGACAGTGTGAGACACCTTCTTTTGTGGATTACAATCCCTATCTCAGGTGTGTCTTGATGTTGATATATGGAACAACAAGTCTATGGTTGAGTGGAATGTTTGTCCTAAGAAGCTAGTTTCACAACTGTTCAAAAATATAAGTGTTTTATTTATTTATTTTGTTACATTATGAGTTTTAATCTTCATTAACTCTGTATATGAAGATGATTTTATATGTTTTTGTATGAAGTTAATTAGTTTTATTCATATTTATTTTATCATGATGTAGCTGCATTTAAATTTATGATATCATAATGGTTAAATCTGTGTGCATTGCTATAGTTGGTAAGCTACAATATTAGTCAAAAGATTTTATTTTTATGTGTATTCCACAAGTAATGTCCTCGATTAAGTTGGGGGAAATTAAATATTGGTATCAGAGCTTAAGGTTCAACATTGAGCTTGTATGGGACTAGAACCATGCGAATTTGTAAGAAATTCATTATTGCAAAGTTTCACCCGCGACAAATTAGGGGAAAAATGGTAAAACCAGATTGAAATCCCTAGATTTATGAGAGAATTTAGAGAAACATTTCCCTCAAGATTGGTTGATTGGTGATTAAGGTGTTATATCAGAAATTGCCACACCTATGCATTTATGACATGGCCCAACCCTTCCCCTAGATTGCTAATAAAAATCCCAACTTCCCTCATCAAAGTCACCTAAAAATATTGACCTTTGATTCTATCTGTGGGTTTCCTTTTTGAAACACGTGAACATCCATGCCTTGCTAGCTTACAGCCCGCAGATTCCCTAAAAAAATGGAAAAAATAAAATAATTCCAATTTTTCGGGCTGGGATTTTGATTGGGCTCATTTCCCAACCTCCCTAAGCCCATACCAAAAAAAATTCAACCTCCTGAACCTCTCAATGATGGTATGAATGCACCATTTGATTAATAGATGAGGAGGAAGAACTAAGGTGAAATATCATACTGGAAAAGTTTTAGCAAGCTTCCCTAATCCCTTCATTCTCTATGTAGAATCCCATATATGGAAATCCTTTTCCAGTGTTCCTTCCTTTCTCTATATATATACAGGGTGTGTTCCTATCCTTGTTGAGTTATCCAAGGAATATCCTTATGGCTTGATTTGGTTCTTGAAGGTATTTGGAGGAACCCAGGGTAGTTGGCTCAGAACCAATGTTGAAGGGTGAATCAAGTTGTAACTACCTTTATCACATTGTTGGTAACAAAAGATTTCTCTTTCCCTCCTATTGTGTGCTTATTGGTTCATTATATGCTCATGTATTTTATATATGGTTGAATCTATGTGCATGATACATGCTATTTGAATGTATAACTACCTTTTATTAGTCTATTATTGGCTTCCTATTGCAGGCTAGTTCTGATAGAGATCATGAGTTCTTCAAGAAGCATGAGCGGGGATCAAAGTCGAATGAAGGATTCAAGGTGTGAGGCCTCTCCTTCTGTATTTATCTATATCCCTTTATAAAAGTATGTATTTCTTGTATGCATTGATATAGATGAGAGTAGGTTTTGTCTTCTAAATTCGGTCTTTCTCTACTGTGACTTGAAACAAGGTCATAGGGGAAAAATCCCTTAAACATAATTGGCAACCATACTGGGGATTCTTTCTCCTAGTTTGGGTCGGTTGGAGGGTGGCTTGTGTGTCCTTTTTTATTTCTGTGAGTTTTTTCATTTTCCAAGCTTTGCTGCCAATATTTGTTGTTTTAAAACATTTCCGTATGTTTCTCGGAGTTTCCTTGTTGAAATTCCTTTTTATTTTTCCATTTTTACAGAGTTATCCACACTTTTTTATTATATCAGTCGTGGATATCCGTGTTTTTACTATGTATGACCCATGGACATCCACGATTTTCAGTTCACACATTCACGAACTTGTGTGAAATTTTTGAAAAATAATTTATTTCTTTAGTCTTTGGGGGATTTAGGGGATTCTCAAGGTCATCATGGTCTTCCTGACTTTGTGATTTGTTTGTATCCCTATGTCAAGTCTTTCAAAACTTCTAAGTCACAAAAAAAAAGTTGATCTTGGTTTTTGAGTGTTCTTCGCTTACTTTTAGCTTGGATTTTAAATCATGTATCCCAGTGTTTTCCAGTTTTCTTGGCTTATATCTTGAATCGTGTATCCTGCACTTTATTTTAGCATCTTTTGTTAGTTTTTCTTTGAAGGAAAACAAAAAAAAAACCTAGTGTTTCTGCTAGTTAGGTCTATTTCTTTCAATGCATTGTTTTTCATTGTTGTTTGAAAAAGAAAAATATATTAGCATAGGTTTATGTTTTCTTCTCATCTAGAAAGATTTTGAAAATAAAGTAAGAAAGAAAATCATTTTGTTTTCCTCTTTTTCATTTTGCATTAGAAAAGAAAAAAATTACATTTTAAGGTTTGAGAGATTGTTCATGCATTTTGTTTTTGAAACTCTTTTTCATTTGAATAATTAGTGTAAAGTTTTCTTTTCCAGTTGTTGATGCCAAAAGACTAAAGAGTCTCAAACGTCACCATTTTCAACCTCCCATGGGGCTAGGTGAGAGGAAGCGGGAATATCACCATAGGCTTAAATCCCCAGACAAGAATGTGCATTGAACTCTAAGCCAAATTTCTCCTAACCTATAGTCCAAGAATAGATCCCTCTAAGATAAATTTCTCCTAACCTACAGTCCAAGCATATATCCCTTTTCCATGTAGGTTTTCCTTTTAGCAATATTTAATTTTCATTTGATTTATGATTTTATGCTATTTACAATTCCATTGTTTCTGTGAGATTTTATAAAATTGGAGTAATAAAATTAAAATTAATAAAGGAAAGACAAATGATAAAAGTAAAGAAAATGTTTTTGTTTTATTTTAGCAAAAGTAAATTATAGCAAAGTTAACTAAAAGCTAGAAAAGTTAGAAAAAACTATGTTAGACTTAAAGTAATTTAATCTAAAGAAAAACTTATTACATAGCACTAGTTTGAATAATAACATTTTCTTGGTGATATAATATAGGATGTAATTTTAAGAAAAATAATAAAATCAAAATGGTGAAGTAAACCGACTAAAATTTATGCTCACTAATAAGCTAATAAATAAAATTTATAAGCATGATTATAAACAAAAATAAAATGTTTTGTTTGTCTCTTTAAAAAATTATCTAATAATTTTTTTTTTATTCTGAAATCAAAGTGTAAAATAAAGATGAGAAAAACTAAGGGCTTTATAGAAAAATCAGAGAGATATCTAGAGTGACAAATAGTTGATTTCCATTAAAAATCTTCCCATGCAAAATCATAAATCATCAAAATCTTCAAGTCTCTACATAGATCAAGACCAGGTATATGGTCTTTAGCCCTTATAGATGCAACATACAATAGAAATACCAAGCATGAAGAAGAAAAATAAAGTTGAGCCAAGAAAGAATGGAGCCATGGTGGCAAATCGAAGGAGAGAACCTGCATAATAAAACTGATTAGCGCTGAATCAAATCGAGCCTTATTACAACAAACTAAACTAGTAAATATTTACCTCATGAAGGCCAACAAAATCATCCTCGCTTATCCCCTTCACTTATTCACAAGACCACCTATTGTTGATGATTTCGTCAATCTTTGTTGAAGATGTAATGAAAGAATGAAATGAAAAATCCCTCCCAACACTGACACCATACTACTCTCTAAAAAAATTTCCTAAGTTCTCTCTATGAATTTTATTTCTGAGACAATACCTCCTTCAGAAAATTTATGTCTTCCTAAGAATTTCTTCCCCCCTTTAGATGGTTGCGCGCTTATTCTTTTATACTTTTGATGACGATTAAGTAGTTTTATAACTGAGTTTGGAACTATTCCAGGACTTTCTTAATTAAGAAAAACTAACTTGGTTCCTTTCAACTTTTATTATTCACGTATTACTAGTATGTTTGTGATTTCTTTAATAGTGTTTACTTCTATTATTTCCCATATGATGTGGCCTTCCTATTTATTCCAACTGTATTCTTCGGATTGGACTAGCCAAAGTGAAATCGTTTATAAAATTTCCATATGTAGAGCTTGATACAGTGATTGCGCGCTCTGTTTCTTTACATTGCCTACGTTTTGGATCACTATATGAGAGTGAGTCTGTATGTCTATCAACCATCGATTGCCCTAGAGTAGTAAAAAAAAAAACCAGCAGAGGTTGTCATGATAGGAATGGGAATTGATGTTGTAATCTGGCGAGCATTCAAAGTGTTGTTCTAGCCCTTCTTTGGTCTATTGAGATTCGTGATGGAATTTGATCCCACGGTTTTCTTCCTTGGATTCAAATCTTCTAGAGTATTGAGGTGAACCTCATAAGTGAACAACTAGTTTTGAAGGTAGGGAACTTGTAGGGTATTCTTTCCCGTGCCTCGGTTTAATTTTTGAGAGATCATCCAATCAATCCTAGACTATTGAACAACATTTCTCGACGATTATAAAAGTTTTAATGCGGTCAAAAAGAGAAGACACAGTAATCGTTTTAATGCGGTAAAACAAAAATAGCCATGGTATGACTCTCGAAATGCCCACAAACATGCTTAGTCTTGCAATAAGTACTAGCACCGAGACAATCCATATCTATTTGAATAATCTCCGCATGGTTATTTCTTTATCTTCACAGTCTTGTTACCACACATTACGATATACCCAAAACTCAAAGGATTACGTCCCTTGGTCTGCTTCTCTAGATGTATATTTCCTTCTCCATTACCCTTCGAATTAAAAAGAGCGTAAATTAAAATGATATCCATATAAGTGTCATCAAAGGTATCTGCCAAAAATGTCAGGAACTCAGGTTTTAATACAACTCATACCTTATGCCAGTTTTCATTGCAACAACAACAGAGCCACCAATAGTTGTTATGTTTTTTTGACTCCTCTTTTGTGTGGATATTTGCAATATGCTTAGCCATGAAAAACTCCTATTAAAACTTAGGCCCATATTCTGGGGTAAAATAAAGTTTGAAACTTCTATGAACTTGCAACCTTCTTAGAATTCACAATATTTAGTTTGTCGAGAAAATGGTTTAGGTATCCTTGCATTGCGGTCTTAGTTCCTATGTTGTAAGAGTCCTATTGTTGGACAAATTATAGGCAACTCTTCAACGGAGGGAACATCTCTGTGCCTTAGTAAGCCATTTGTAAAGCTGCAGATGCCTCCCAGGATGAACCGATCACTGTCTTCCACCATATAAGAGCGCTCCCCTTTAGTTGAAGACCACCATGTAGACCTTTGTGTTGGAAGTATATTCTCTAAGTGAAAAGCACATCACCATACTCTCCCACCATGCCTCAGCAACTGTGCCTCTAGGGGCACCAAAGAAATCGAGAAATTTGACCTTCTCAAGTTCGCAGTGAATACTAACGGTACTGGTTGGTCACATTGTGGACCCTCAGGGGTACAGGCACCCTGGCCTTATCTCAATACAGATGGTGAATCAAGGCCTCTGGCAATCTCTAGAAGGACCTTTTCAGAATATCATCATTTGTTACAAAAATCGAATACAGCCTAAGGGATTGTTCTTCCCCTTGGGGGTTAGACTCCGAGGGCACAGGCACTTCTGGAGGCGTCACACCTCCTTATACAACACCACACTGCAAACCTCCACGATGTCCTCTAATAAATATCACCACATGGACACGTTAAATTTTTAATTAGCACTAGGTTATTACTCAAGGGTTTACTGTAGTGTAAAGCATGGCGATCCAGAGTCATAGGGTTGAACCCAGTCTGATACCATATGTGACGACCCCAATCGTTACGACTACAAGCAAAGCAAAAAGTGTAATTTTTTTTTTGTTTTTAGGCAACAAGGAAACAACGACAACAGTTAAACCACACAACTTGATGATGAGCACCATGCACGCAGATCAAGCAATAGACAACAATGAATCAACACCTAGCACATCAAGCAACTGGGCAAAACATGCAAAAATCAAAGACAGATAGAAACGACTACCTGCTTGACACAGACACGACAACGCCTACAAGCTAAAGGACAACATACACAATCCCGACGCAATGGCCTTGACGACCAGTAACTAGAAACCTCTATGGCACGCAACCCATATGCATTAAGGCGTTACAAACCCAACACCACCACCAACAACAAAAAATGAACGCCCACACCGAGAAGCATAGACTCCGACCAAATTATCATTCGCCTCTATCCATGAGGGCACAGAATGATCCCCTCATCAGGAATCATGTCTTCACCAGACGATAGGCATGACTGTAACCATTGCACAACATAACCTATTTGGTCCAAAGACTCAATAAAAATCCAACGCACTAAGAGACCGAATTAACTGACAAGAAGACGATACCCAGGACCCAAGCAACAAGTCAACAAGACGCAACATGACATCATTCGATTTCAAATTGTGCAAATGACTGGGGGATTCTTGTTTCCTACAAGGAAACTTGTATGGTGAAACGACTATGACCAACCCCCCTTTACAACTCAACTTAAGGCGCAAGGCGCGTAGTCGCCAATTAACTATTAACTATTAAGTGTTATAGTTGATAAAGCTACTAATCCCACGACCATTAAGCTTGCACAAAATAATAGACTATTGTGCCAATAATTCTTTATGTCTAACAAATACTATTAATCCAACAATTATAAATCTGTCCAACAAATGATAATCCTATTAGTTTTAATACAATCAATTAAATTTTCAAACCTTTATATCATTTAATATTAATAAAAGTTGTAATTTCCTTGTATAACAATCTACTTTATTTTCTTCAAGTTCATTACACTTTAAAGGATAGGTAAGTTAATGTACCTACTTAGACATGTTAGTTAATGTAATTAAGTATAGGTTAAATATCAGATTGAAGTTCAATTATGAAGAAAGGTTATGTGAAGTTTGTTCACCCTTGGAAAAGAAAATTATTGAAATCAAACTAAACCTTGAAACATTTAACATTGAAACATTCAACTAGAAATATTATCGTTGTGATATAAGATATTGTTTTCTATTAATATTATATTGTTGGCATATAGGATATTGCCATCTATTAAATACCGTTGTCTATTAAATAGGATATTGTTGGTATAAGATAAATGAAATATTTTTCCAGTCACTATAGGTATTGTTGTCGATCAACATTATGATATATTCAACGTTGTCTAATAAATATTTGTGAGAGCTGTATATTAACTATATGCTAAGGTTGAATGTTGTCTATGATATAAATATTCAACATTGTCTGTTCAATGTATATATATAGTATGACTTCATTGTTCATATATTAATTTAGTTTTCCATTCAATGTATGTTTTAAGTGTATAAAATCGTTGTCTAACACATCTAAAATGATATTGCTATTTGAATAATGATATATAATAATAAAATAATGCTAATGTCGTTGTCGATAATGTGTGGTAAATGGTTGTCTGTAACAATGGTATCTCTGTCTAATCAACACATAATAAGATCATTGTCATACATGTTATAAAATTGTTGTCATACATTTTAAACTACTACCCCTTCATAAATCTATCTAGTAAGGATATGGCTGGGTAAAGACGCCATGAAAAACCTATACTTAAAATTGCAGACACAAGAATAAATTCGTAGAGCGTCCAGATTCGCAGAGAAGATATAAATTCAAAGTCACACGATATTAAAATGCAAAGTTTAACCTATTAAAAACAAAACAGAGACCTTCCAATCAAAGTGTTGGGTAAATCGAGGAGTGAAGGTGGTGCTTTATGCCATTAAATTTGAAGAGTAAGAAACACACATTGTGTCGTTAAATTCCTGAGTAAGTACTGGGAAATTAGGCCATTAAAATCTCAAGAAAGTAATGGGCGTTATGCAAATAAAATCATTAGTAAGAACTGGAGAATTATGAAAATAAATTTGTGAGTAATAACTGAGCAAATATGCCATTAAAACGCCACCAGTTACACAATAGAAACACCACCAAATGTGTAGTAACAAGGATACCCCTTTACACAACAAATATGCCCCCATTACATAGTAGAACCACCACCATTGGCACAACAAGGATGATACCCATTACGAAACAATACGCCCGATTTACACAGTATAACTGTGACCAAGGGCACATCAAAGACGCTACCCATTTACACAGTAAATACACCCCATTTACATAGTATAACCACCACCAAGGGAACAACAACGATGCTACCCATTTACACAGTAAATATGCCCCATTTAAACAGTATAACCACCACCAAGGGAATAACAAAGATGCTACCCAATACACAGAAAGTACGAAGGCATTCAAGTATAAGTTCGTTGTTTCTCAAGTGTAAAAACACAGACATTGAAGGTTAAATTTTTGTTTTTATTCAGCGCATTAATTTATTGTTATTCATGTGTAAAAACATGATCAATATATAAATTAAAACACTGTCATTCACATTTTAATAATGATGAGATTCTACCAATCAAGAGCTGGGAACTATCATTAAAATCACAGAGAATAAAATTCCATCCAAAACACAAAGGTGATATTAAAAACACAGAGAGTATTAAGTTGTTTGCATAGAGAAATGATAAACAATACGCAGAGATGCTCAATCACAAGAAGGTTCAAAGACAAGCATTCAACCATGAAACAATTAACCGCAGGGATAAGTAAGGGATATATAGTTGGCAAAAAATTATCCTCCTCTCATCATCCATGTACAAAAAAGAAGGGCATTAGAATCTATAGGTCTTTAAACACCGAAGTGAGGACCATCGATTCGGCTCCTAACCAACTATTCAGGCATGGACTGATTACCTAGGGATAAGGGCGGAAGATAAAGAACAATCTCTTCATAATAATCATTAAAACCCACACAGATAAGTCAATGAAATCAGAAGTTGGGTTCGCCAAAAGAAATTCATTCAGAAAACAACAAGAAAGGGGATTACAATACCATAGGAAAATAGGTGCAAGACATCACATGGAAATGAAATCTTAAACCAAGCACCGAGAAAATAACATGTGTAAATTTAATTTCATTGTAAGTAACAATTTAAACCAACATACCTTAGCCAATGTGAACGCGTTGTAGTTTTGTCCCCCGCGCGCTCTGTCCAAATCTCGCTTGCCGACCAATGTGACCTCACCACTACCTCCCAACCAACGCTAGGGGTACTCTTCTTCCCCCTGATCCCCACCGATATGCAAAGGGGCCACACACACTATACCAAAGAATAGATAGCACCCATCTCGCCTCGCAAGGTCGAGCTACCATTCATTACCCGATTTGGGTATCCAATTCCCATAGGATAAGTTCAGTCAAGAAAAACATTTAGCAGTGTAATGTTACACATAAAGATGAGATCTATAATCCTCCTCGTCCATCCTTTTTATAGAGTTTTTAAGTGATTTATTTCCCAAATTATCATTTAATTTCTTTTTCATTAATTTAATCAGAAAAAACCTCCCCCATACACATGTCACCCATCCCCCTAGTTGCACCAGAAAATTATTTTCATTAATTATTTAATTATTCATATTTCCCTCACCCATTCCTAAAAATGTTCCTTGGTATCCCAATATTCCCTTAAAAATATTAAATCACTTAAGCCTTACTAAATTCTTAGTAGAGTTCAAAAATAACAAGTTCCCAAGGTAATATTCCTTACTAAGTTAGACATTCATCTTTTTCTTTATGTTTCCCCCTTTTCCCTTAGTTTCCTATTTCTTTTAGTTTTCCCTCTTTCCTCATTTTAACTAAAACTCAATTTAGCAAGTGTAGAAAAACAACCTTTTACCCCTTTTTATCTTTAATAAAAGAATTAATTAGCATATAAGTAGATAAACCAATAATTTCCCTTTTAAAATTTTAATCCCCCAATATAATTTGATTTTAATAAATTAATTGAATTTCCTACCCCCTTCTCATTACAAGTTTAATTATGATTATTTTTTGGACCACATGTGTTACTTCGACCTAGATTATAATTTTAGTAGGTTGGGCGACATTTTTATTGGGGAAAAATTGTTTTTAAATCTTACTTGTCACATCATTCATTTTAAGTCCATCTAGGATTATTCACTTACTAGTTAAAAATGTGAGATGCCCTTCAGGATGCACTAGGTGCTCCAAGGGTGCCCCTCCCCTCTTTCTGTTTTCCTTGTGTGACATGCCCTTCAGAACGCACTACATGCTCCAAGGGTGCCACTCGCCTCTTGATTGACTTGGTAGACATAAACAACCCCTGGAGTCAATACTCTGTCATGTGATCTTGTGGGAGACTAAGGGCCTCTAATGTTTGAAAACATATGTATTCCAACAGAGGATGAAAACCTTCAGTAACCACTCACATAACCAGATCAAAGATCAACACACCAATGTTTTCACGTGGTAAACCCCCTACGGGGAAACATCCACGGCCCCATCCAACGCGGACACTTGGAGCAGTTTATTAATGTAAAGAAAAATATTACAGAGAGATTTTACAAGAGATTTTCTCACAATCGATCATCGACAAATGACCCTCCATGCTCTTTAAATAGATATCATGGACCAATCGGGTGTTAAGTCATAGATCAATGGTTGTTAAGATCAAGGAGAGTATGAACCGTCAGATCACTCTATGTCAGGAACATATCGTGACCGTCGTATTTCCTAACTACAAATGCATACTAATGCATACTAAAGAAACACACTAAGAAACACACTTTTACCTAACGACATATTAGACCAAGTAGATCTTAACTAACTCCTAAGTGTCTAAATATCCTAACATCCCCCCTT
>ML781981.1:1897946-1911974 GCA_009831015.1 Picea engelmannii | reverse complement strand
GGGGGGGGGTTTGGAATTGACGATAATCTTTGCACAGATCTGGACGGCTCGAATTAGAGCGCATAAATCCACGGCCTACATTGGATTCCGGACCCCCCTGCCCATTCTACCTTTAACGGAGGGGGGGGGTCTGGAATAGGTAATAACTCGGGCGCAGATCTGGACGGCTCGAAACAGCGCGCTCAAATCGACGATCCACATTGGATTCTGGACCCCCCCCGCCTGTTCTGCCTTTAACGGAGGTGGGGGGGTCCGGAATTGGTATTAAAAGGCGAGCTAAGATCTGCGGTCAGGAGGCCAGCGCACAGATCAACGGATCACGATGGATTCCGGACCCCCCTTGGTATTCTTCTTTTAATCAAAGGGGGGGGGTCCGAAATAAATATTCCTTTCGGCGGGCCCCTGTTCATACGTGGCGTCGGTTGATTGGTTCTCAAGTCCCATCCTCCACATGCTGCCTGACATCCCGTCACCCCTGGACGTCACCCTCCACTGAGCCCACTTGGTCCACTTGCTCCTAGGGACGGGTCACTTCCCATAACTTCTTCCAGTCCTTGTGTCAGTACCATAACCCCCTTCACTCATGGACAGCCTCCTTTGGCGACTTTTACACCCAATCAAAAGCCTCCACGTCAGTCGTCCATATACTTTGATCTCCGTCACCTGCCATATCACCCCAAGTGGCCCGTTGTCCATTAATACCTGGATAATATGCCCGTTGTCATGCTGACCGTACCTCCCGCGCCAAATCGACCCCAATTTTGAATAAAAATATCGTTTCCCTTTTCATTCGTTATTCGTCCATCGCGCCAGAAACCTCCTTTTCCTCCATTGCTCCCGCATCGCTTTCACCTACAGTCCAGTTGGCCCCACTAACATATTGTTATTTGCAGGAACAGTTGCTGAAATGGTGTCAAATACGAAACAATCAGAAGAGGAAGAGAATCCTCTCCTTCCTCCGCCCGTTGACCTGGATAAAATTCCTTTGGTTGATAAAGATCGCGTGATAGCTGATACTATATGCAGTTTCGACTTTGCTGATCTGCAGGCATGGCTCCGGGAGGTTTTCCTGGATCAAAGCGACGAAATTGGACTCTGGGAGTCTAATTTTCCATTGTATCTCTTCCCCCAGATTCATAATTTCCCTGAGTTCACCCTAAAATGCCAGGCCCATTACCTCCCCGACCAGAAAGCCATCATTTCTTCATCTGGAGACGTCCTTTTCTTCATCACCCCCGAAGATATCGACCAGATGATGCAAATTACCCGTGCTGAATCTGCGTCCCCATTCAATTTAGAAATCCCCACTGAGCTATATCATAAGATGACTTTCGCCGAGAGAGCTCAGATCTTCAAGCTTTTTCTTCCCACTTCCGCTCCACTCCCTACCACCAGTCCCCCTTACCCTTCTTCCATGTTCTCTGTCAAAGGAAGTCAAATAATTCTTCTCTGTGTGCCCTTCTTGGTTACTATTCTGATTAATGGGTGGATGAGCCCATCCTGGGTTTTCTGTCCATCTTCTCAAATGATGAACAACTGACCACACAGTTCGATTACAGCACCTTCTTGGCCAACAATATCCACGAACAATTTATGAATTTCGCCACAGAAGGCATGTTTAGGTATTCATCCATTCCGGCTTACATGTTCGTCTTTTTTCAAGCAGAAAGGTTCAATTTCTCCATGCAGAAGATGGATGCCAACGAGAGGCCCCAGCCAGTCACATCATGGACTTCCCTTCTGAAAAATAATTCTGGTGAATATGACTTCACAACATTCATTGACCAGTTTTACCACCCTGTGTTAAGTATGTTGAGTGGCATGCTTGAGCCACGAATAAATGATGAAGTCCAGAGGATTCTACAGCTCTCGGACAATGTAAAGACGGGAGACTGGTATTTATGTCAGAATCACACCGAAATCAGAGTGTTCGGGTGAGAATTGGCGCCTTACAAACTACCCCGATACGTGCCGATAAGGATTTTTGCATTAGAATACATTAGGCAGATAATGAATTCTGATGAAATTCATTTTGTTTCTCTTAAGAAAAAACAACAATTAAGGATCAAGGGACAAATTGGTTCTTTCATCTGCAATAACCGAGGCGCAGGGGAAGAAGTAGATAGAATGCTGAAGGAGATGAAATTCTCTATGAGTTTCATCTGGCATTATGATCCATATGGGATCATTTCAGATATGAGGGTAAAAAACAAAAATGCCCCTTACGCTCATGAGTCCAAGCCAGAGGTCGAGAAATTTGCAAATCAGGTAGTATGGTTGCCTGACACTTTGATGGACCTGGAACAACAGGTGCCCTCGACAAGTGAGCTTCCCACCACCACACCTCATGTCCTCAAGGAGAAGAGGCCCCGACAGAAGTCTTCTCCTCCTGTAACCAAGGTGTCATCAGAGGAGTTCCAAATTCACTCCAAAAAGCCGAAGACAGTTTCAACACCCGGCACAACAGTAGAACAAGAAGTCCCAGCTACCACAGTGACCACCACAGGGTTCAAGCCTGTCACTCTACCGTTTGGATCGAGCCAACATAAGGAAATCACAAAAGCTATACTGAAGAAATCTACAGATTCTCCCTTAGAGACTCCGCCAAGCAAGACTGGGCCCAAATTGGGCATTTTTGAAAAATATGACTTGATCAAGAAGAAAAACCAGACCCTAACCAGCAACACTTATGCCCAATTCCAGAAGCAGTCTTCCACAACCTAGCATAGACTTCTTTCGACATTTGATACAGAAAAGGGGAGGATGCATTTGGCTTACCTCCAAGCACAAGTGTCGGATCCCAAAGTGATATCCGATTACAAAAGGGCTACCATCGAGTTACATGTCAAGGACGTGCACCCAGCGGACCAGATGGATCTGCATAAGCAGACCGACAAGATGGTTTTCCACACTTTATCCCACGCTACAGCCTCTGCATCAAAATTTCGGGTAGCTCTGAGCAATGCCCAGACCCAACTTAAGATGGAGAAAATATCATCTTTCGCGAAAGACAACAAGATCAAGACGTTGGAGGAGCTGGTCCTCAAGATCGGCTACGATCCTGCGAATGTCAAGGCAGCCGAAGAAATGATCAAAAAGAAAAATGTTGACATCGCGTCCTTAAGGAAGCAGCTAAATCTCCCTCCAACAGAGGATCCACAGACAAAGGAGATAGCCGAAAGGGAAGGTGAAAAGGACGAGATGCTGAAATTACTCATGGAGCAGAATGATCAGTTAAAGGAGATGGAGGCTAAGATGGAAAGATTGTTGAAAGAGAAAGAGCAAACAAAAACAATGGAAGGCATCCCTTTGAGTGCTATCCCAATTGCAGGATTGAGCACAACCACGGTGGCAGCCGTTCCATCAGCTGCATCAGTGCCACTACCGGAAGGAACGACAGACTTGGCCAAGTCTATGGAGAGAATGAACCTGCAAGAGTCAGAGATCAACAGGATTAAGAAAGAAGTGGAGAATCTCCAAGAGCTTAAGACTTCTTTCCAGACAAGCGTATCTAAAGAAAAGCAGGTGAATGAGCAAATCAGGAAGGAGCTACAGTAGCTCCAAAAGCAGACCGTGGCAGGGAAGACTTTGGCCGAGGCCAAAGAAGTGATATGGACGGACATTACCAAGTCCATCAATGAAATCTGGCCAATGGTTCAAATCATGTTTGAACAACATGAGTTGCTCGAGAGGAGCAAGCAGGCTATTGAGAAAATCAGAGTGGAGTTGGGAGACATGCCAGCCCAAGCGAATGAAATCATATGGTTCCTGAATTCAAAGACCAGGGAGGAACTAGAAGAATTAAAGATTGAAGACAGGACATAAACCATACTCGAAGTCAAAAGGGTTCTGACCAAAAGGGGTCTCATGCTTCAGCTTGAGGAGAATATTCAAGTCATGGATCAAGGAGTGCAGAAGTTTTTCAATAAGATAGATGCCCTCCAGAGGAAGGGCCTACCTGGCCTAAAGGTCATCAACGATAAATTAATGACACTCCCTAATTATAAGAAGAAGTTGACTGAAGCGTCTATTTCCAAATTTGCAGGGGTGCAAGGGAGTATCTCAGGAAAAGCATTCATGGAGGCCCTGCAGTTGGATATTGATATCCAACATGAAATTAAACATATATTCACCATCAAGCCCACATTTGCTAAATACACAGACATGGATGAAGTGTACCGGAGATTGCTTAAAGTCACAGTGCCAGGTCATATCAGATGGGAAGAGCTGTGTGATCTACTAGATTAGCCGATGAGCTGTCGCATCCAGTCACCTGTCCAGTCAGAAGAGGATGCGAAGGCACCTCGCCAACAGCCTACCCCAAAAACATCGCTTGCAGTTGTAATGAGTCATCAAACAGTTTTTGATTAGTTAAAGTAGTTAGTCTAAAAATAGAATGAGCACGTCCCGATCAGTTATGACGGGAACGTTTGTATTTTGAGATTATAAATACTTCACTTTTGGAAGTGTCGGGAGTTGTTGATTCGCACACCCTACTGTTGTCAATCTGTACCATTTTTTAAGAGATCTGCCACTAATAAAGAAGAGGCACTTTACAGGATTCTTGCGTATGTTCATTGGTGATGTCAATCTTTTATGTTGAATGTTTTCTTTCTTCGTAATCATTTTTTCTTTCTGGAACTAATCTTTATGAATAGCGTATTGTTGCAGGATTTATCTATGATACCCTGTTTCCGATTCTAAAGATTTTAATGTTTATCTTCTAATATCTTCAATTAAGAAATTCTTAACTGCTTGTTAGTTGAAGTTATTTTCCTTATCTCTTCTTTTGTCCATCATTTTAATTATTAAAGATCCAGTGAGTATATTATCTCGCCTTGTGAAGGACTTCTTTGGCGTTTTTGGTTGTTTCTTAAACATTAATCAAATACAGACCCCATAGCCCAATGGATGTGTGAACTGTCTCAACCAATTTATAAACTCTTTTTACAACAAAACCCACATGTTCCTTTTACCAAGCCTAATATCTGAAGTTAAGAAACAAAGCTCAATCATATAGAGAGATCCCTCTCTGAAGCTGGAAGGGCTAGATTCCAGTTTTAAAAGCGGTTGGATAAGGTTACCTTTGTAGATTTCTTCTTTCCAACCTCTAGGAAAATTACAGAGTGCCAACACAATCATCCATGTGAAAGTAATGAAGAAGGTCACAAGCATACTTAGACTGAGAAATAAAAATTCCTTCATTGGTTTGCAAAACTTGGAAGCCAAGGAAATAGTGCAAAAAGCCAAAGTCTGTCATTTCAAATTTCTTCTTAAGGTTGGTTTTCATATGGTTTAAAATTTTTGGGTCACTACCAGTAAGGATAAGGTCATCAACATAAAGGAAAAAGATTATGAGATGGCTTCCTACTTTCTTGGTATAGACATTAGGATCAGAATGACATCTAGAGAATCCAATGGCAATAAGAAAGTTGTCCATTTTGGCATACCAAGCTCGGGGAGCTTGCTTGAGACCATAAAGATATTTCTTGAGGTGACAAACAAGGCTAGAGTCATTTTGGACATAGCCAAGAGGTTGTTCCATGTAGATTTCTTCTTTCAAATCGCCATGCAAGAAGGCATATTTAACATCCATTTGATGGACCTCCCATTTATGTGAGGCGGCAAGGGCAAGAACAAGGCGAATGGAATTCATTTTGGCTACAGGGGCAAAGGTTTCATTATAGTCAATGCCTTCAACTTGGGAAAATCCTTTGGCAACTAATCGAGCCTTGTGTCTTTCAACACTTCCATCTGATGCATACTTAGTTATGTAGACCCATTTACATTTGACAAGTTTTCTTCCTTTTGGAAGAGGTACAAGATTCCAAGTATCATTTTCCATTAAAGAATGATACTCTTCATTCATTGCTATATCCCAATCTAGATGACCTGAACCTTTTGCAAATGTTTCTGGATTAGGAGTCTCTAAAACTTGAGCCAAAAGAGAAGAGGCTCGCTAAAACTATGAATGTGTTTGACACTGATCTGAAGGATCACCAACAATACCACCAACTGCTTCTCATGTTGAACAGACCCATCTAGGAAGCGACGGAATTGGTGTTGGTTCAATTTCAAAGGACTCATCTGGAGGAGGGTGAGCAGGAGGAGGTGGATTTTAATCCTCACTGTCATCATCTGAAGAAAAAACCAGGTCATAAGAAGGCACAAACATCGAATATGGCTCACAGGCCGAAGAAGGCACAACCACTGAATTAGGCTCGCAGGCCAAAGAAAGCACACATGTCGAATTTGGCTCACAGGCCAAGAGATTTTCATTAAATTTAACATCTCTTCTAATAATAATTTCATTACAATGTGATTGAAGAAGTCTGTAACCTTTGACATCTTCAGAATAACCAACAAATATACACTTCTCACTTTTAGGCTGCAATGATTTTCTTTTCTCATCGGGAATGTGAGCCCATGTTATACCGCCAAATACACAGAAGTGACTTACATCTGGTTTAATTTTAGTCCAAGATTTTTCTGGTTTTATATTTTTAAGAGCCTTTGTAGGAGTTTGATTTACTATGTAATTTTCACAGTTGATGGCTTTCACCCAATACTTTAGACTTAATCCCTTAGATTGGATAATACAATTAGCCATTTCTTTTAATGTGTGGTTGTTTCTCTCAGCAACACTATTTTGTTGTGGTGTATATGAAACAATGTGTTGCATTTGGATTCCCTGTGTAGTGCAGTAATTTGTAAAATTATTGTTCACATATTCGCCTCCATTATCTATTCTTAACCTTTGAATTTGATGGTCAGATTGCTTTTCTACAAGGGCCTTGCAGGCCAATTTTTTTTCAAAAACTTCTCTCTTAAGTTTTAAGAAGTAAACTCAAGTACGTCTAGAAAAGTCATCAATGAAAGTTAAGAAATACTTGCACCCAGAAAAAGAAGGAGAAGAAAGTGGACCACACAAATCACTGTCAACAAGATGTAAAGGACCCGAGGCATGCCAAGAGGCACGTTTTTCGAAACTGTACCAATGATGTTTGCCGAGAACACAACTAGCACAAACACCATCTCTACATGAAACAAGAGGAAGACCAGTCACCATTTGTTGATTACAGAGTTGCTGCAATGAGCGATATTTTAGATGACCAAACTGCTCATGCCAAAGTTTTCTCAAGTCATCGCTATGAGCAATAAAAATTGATGAAAAAGATGATGACCCAAATTTCTCAAACTTGTACAACCTGGTAATATCATCCGCAATTCCAATTGCAAGAACATGATTCGGATCTTTTAGATCCTTGATTACAACTTGGTAAGGTGAAAACTCTACGGTTTTACCTTCACCTGAATGAGTGATTTGATATACTAATAGAAAGTTACAAGAAAGAATTGGAACACATAAGACATCATTGAAATGGCCATTTTCTACTTGTATTGTAACAAATCCTTCAACACTAAGAGATTTATCATCACCAACAAATATTTTCTTGGTGTTACATTCATTTAGAGTAGAAAATATGTCTCTATCCTTAGCCATATGATAAGATTCTCCAGAATCAATAAGCCACTTATCAGAAGAAAAAGTAGAAGGTGTATTGAAGGAGAAACCAGAAGAAGAAAGTGCATGTCCATGAGAAGAAGAAGAAGTAGTAGAATCAATACCGATGTTGTGCTTCTTCATCATTGTTTTTAAAGCTACCATCTTCTTGAAACATTTGGACTCATCATGACCATCTTTATCAAAAAAGTTGCAATGTCTGTGAGTATGCTTATTTTTGTATTTTTCTCCTTTGTCGCCATTAGGAGTTGAAGTTGTCTGAGCAGGTTTGGGACCCTTATATTTCTTCTTGTTGTAGCGAGTATGTTGCTTCTTTGGATACTTGGGTTTACCTTTCTATTGGGAAACTAAGGCTTTGTTATAGGTACCTGTAGTGCTGATCACTCCAAGTTGTATAAGATTATCTTCCTCTCTAATCAAAGAAGCACAAAAAACCTCAAGAGTGGGTTTTTCATAAGCTTTCCCTAGAGCCTCTCTCATGGCATAAAATGTAGATACAAACACAGAATATGCACTACCTAGCTTAGAAAGAATAAGATAGATGCAACACTCTTCCTCCATTTTTATCTTACATTCTTCACATAAAATTCTGAGTCTTTTAAACTTAGATAAATAGTCTCCAAGGCAAAAAAAATCACTTGAACTCAAGGTCAATATTTGATTTTCTAACTGTTGTGCTCGAATAATATTGAGTTTACAAAACACAGATTCAATCTTGTCCCAAACTTCTTCGGGGTCATCAATTTTTTGAAGGTGGTACCTTAAATCGGGAGAGATGGACATTCCGATTAGTCCACATGCTTCGTCATTCCTATTATCCCACTTGGCTTTCTTATCAGCATCAGTGGGTGATTTTTCCTTTCCCAAGATAATCTGGTACAAGCCTTTACTTCTTAATAAATCTTGCATATGAGATTTCCATTGGAAGTAGTTCTTGCTGGTAAGAAAGACATTACCTGTAGAAGCCATATTAAATATGCAGGTAATATGGACTTAAAAACTGAAACTGATGATCTGGATGGAAAGAGCTTGAAAAATTATGTGGTTTAAAAAAAATGGCACTGAAAACGGACTTCCGATGTGAGATTTATTCCCTTTTTAAAAAAAAGCATAAACGTTAACCAAATGACCATGTGATAGTGTGAGTTTCTTTATGAAGTGACCCACTTTTATAAAAAGAAGTGGGGATCACTTTTACAATTAAGTTACTTTATAGCAGAAAAGATGCATGCAAAATAAATAACTCTAAAATAAAATATTAAAGCTACTTATAGTGATTCAATTTTATACTTGAAGTGAAATACACTTTACAATTTTAGTATGAACTTTTTCAAAAAGGTAACAAAAGAGAGACTTGAACTCAAGACCTCTTACTTAATAAGACAAGTTTTAACCAAATGGTCTAACAAAACATATTGTAATGTTTAGAATGAGGACTGGGGTTGTTGTTGTTGTTGTTGTTGAAGACGGCCTTGGAGAGCATGCTAAAAAAAAACTCTTTTCACACAAGAAAAAAATTTCGCTTCTCGATAACAACAAGGGTTAGATCTCGGTTAGCTTACTCAAAAGATGCACCTTTTCCTATATGTTTATGATTTTTTGAGATCACACAGGGTGTGGGGAAAAGAGAATACAAAAATCTAAAAGAGTAGCAACCCGGAAATAAAAATATACAAGCCGAAATAAAAACAAAATAAAACTTTGCAAAAATTTTAAAAATGTGTATTCAGGCTTTATACCTCTGGATCTGACTATAATGGCCTTATCTTGGGCAAATAGAAACCTTTTTGAGTGAAACAAAAAGTGTTCCTAAATGAAACGAGTGCTCTAGACGCATTGGACCAATCCTCTCAGCCTAGAAATGTACGAAAAATTCCATAAAATGGAGATGAGGCAACTCGGCTTCACGATCTCGATCTACAATAGGAGCGAGTCTTCAAATAAGCTCTGATACCATGTTCGACAACACAGGTATTCCAACAGAGGATGAAAACCTTCATTAAACACTCACATAACCAGTTCAAAGATCAACACACATATGTTTTCACGTGGTAAAACCCCTATGGGGAAACATCCATGACCCCAGCCAACGCGACCACTTGGAGCAGTTTATTAATGCAAAGAAAAAGATTACAAAGATATTTTACAAGAGAGTTTCTCAAAATCGATCATCGACAAATGACCCTCCATGCTCTTTAAATAGATATCATGGACCAATCGGGTGTTAAGCCATGGATCAATGGCTATTAAGATCGAGGAGAGTATGAACCGTCAGATCACTCTATGTCGGGAACATATCGTGACTGTCAGATTTCCTAACTACAAAAGCATACTAATGCATATTAAAGAAACACACTTTTACCTAACGACATATTAGACCAAGTAGATCTTAACTAACTCCTAACTGTCTAAATATCCTAACATCTAAGGAATAAGGCCCCTTCCTTTTTATGCACCCTTAGAATAATCGTGAGCGATTGTCACAGTCTTCCCTCATGACAGCATGGGTCATCTCGAAGTAGGTAATCGTTAACCTATAGTTCGAGAAACGACGAGAGTGCTAGTAGGTTGTGGCATGGTTGTTGTCCACACCTCTCCCTCAAGGTCTCAGGTTGTCGTGCGTGACCACTCTACTCCACTTGTGAGTCTGGTCAACAAGTTAATGTCAGCCTGCATCATCAACAAATCATGTCAGCAATAATAATGAATCATCATAACATCTAATAAGATGTATATATGCCATATCAACAACAATCAAACCCTAATAGTCCACTCCCTGACTCGATCCAGAGTCCAAGGGTTTCATCTATGCCTCTGCATCCTCGAGTTTCAAAGTCCTGCACACTCAGGATAATCCAAAAAATAGCACTTGTCTGTGTAAATACACAAAATAACATATCATCATATCCACAATGCCTCATAATCATAATCAAACGACCAATAATATAATAATCCAGATCACTTGCAAGCAAGTGTGTTCACAGAATAAATTCGCTCAGTGCATGCAAGAGCGGGATGTTACACTTAAGAAGCCTCTTGTCTCTCATGTTAGCTTTTTTTTGCTATGAGGGTGGGGGTGGGGGGAATATTAGAGAAAATGTATAATACATTTTCTCTAATATTCCCCCACCCTCGAGAAATATTAGAGAAAATGTATTATATATTTTCTCTAATATTTCCCCCATCCCCACCCTCATATGAGTACATTTCCTCTAATATTTCCCCCACCCCCGAGAAATATTAGAGAAAATGTATTATACATTTTCTCTAATATTTCGCCCACCCCGACCCTCATATGAGGGTAGTCATAAAATTCATCTCAATAAAGGAGGGGAAGAATAGCTTAATTTATGAAATGCATATGGATTTGATCAAATTTCATCCAAGGTTCTCTAGATGAAAATCCAAATGTAGATCTGTGTATGATAACATGGTTCACGAGAGTCTAAAAAAGGAGTTCCAAACTTCACTTCCATACAATACCATAGGAGCAAAAATTAGTTTAATGTTTCAATAACTTTTATATTGATAAAGTTTCCTCTTTCCTTCCTTTGCTTTGATATTTTAATAATAATAGTTTATTATAAACTTCCATTATTCTCATTTTGATAAGAAAATACATCACATCTTTCTCAATTTTCATTGTAAATTTCCATTATTTTCATTTTGTCGCAACATATTTCTTCCTATTGCAAAGTGCATCTTTTTTATCTTGAAAAATAGTGTTCATTGTTCTGCATAGAGGAGTTGGGTAGTGTTGGATTTGAAATTACAATTAATAACCACCACCTGCACTAGATATAATGATATAAGAAACAAAAATGTGCATATTTGTTGATTGAATTTTAAATACAATAGCTTTGGTAAACTTCTATATGATTCAATTAGTAATTCCCAATCTAAACTTCTTATCTACCAACTAACGTCATGTATGTTATATGTCTCTAGTTTAAGTATTTTTTATTTCACCATGATAAACTCACACTATGAAGTTCCATATAAGTAGATATCTAATATCTTATGCGTTGTTCAATCTATGATATTATAGTAGAGAATAATTTTTTTGTCTTTTCTTATGACACGTTTTTAATTTCTTTTATATCATTGGGACATCCCATATCCATTCTACCAAAATTATTTGTTTCATTTAAGAAAAAAAGTATAGAAGGATTTTCAACAAACATTTCTGAATGTCACAATCTTCAGCAATGCATCATTATTCTTCATTGTAATCAACATTTTTGCACTATATAATACACTATATGCTTAAATAAATTGCACATTTTATGTACATATCTCGATATAAAAAAAGAATGGAAAGATGAAGGGAGTATATTTTTATGAAATAAAGATAAAATATATCATCTATACTTCCCTTTTACATAATAAATGTTCAATTTTTCATACACCAAGTGAAGGAAGTATCAACATTTAAGGATCTTAAACAACACAAGAAAAAAAATACAAAGATAGATACATATAAATTGTCATTCTATTACATTTGGAAAATAAAAATATGCTTGTTGATATTTCTATGATTTGGTTATAATTGGAATGTCATATAAAATTCAGTTCATAAGAAATAATAGGAGGTATATGCAAAGAAACCAATATAGCACACCATGAACAACTTAAAAAGTATGTGTATAAAAATGTAAGTGATAGAATGCATTTAAATTTTTGGGTTATGAAAAAAAAAGATATATAAACTATCTCTTGTTTTATGCATCCCTTGTGTATAAGTCTAGATATACAACTTCTAATATTGTATCTATTGAAGACTTAAATAGTCACATAACTAGACAGATATTTGTTGGAGACATATTAATGGCTATATACAATACATATCTAGACATAAAAAATAGAACGCTTCCAATTTTGCATGCCAATATAATAGATGACAACGGAATGATGATAATTTCCTTGAGTGTTCTTTCTCATCTTATTCAAAAACATGAACAAAATGTCTTACTTAGAAATGGAATATCCATTACACATTTTAAAATAATGCCAAATACTAATTATGATGGCGGTGATTGCCATCATATTATATCACTACATGACTTTATTATTGTAGAGACAATTCCTACATTCTTTCAAGAATACAACTTTATGGAAGACACAACAATTAAATAATTTGTAGAAAATACAACTATCTATCCAATTGGAACAATGAGATGTGTTGTCACTCTTGAAAGAATGATGTGAGTACAATTCACTTTGCATATAAAAAAATGGAAACTTAGAAAATGAAAAAAAGCTTTCATATTCAATATTTTTACTTTTAAAATCCTAGAACTCTTCAACAAGACCAAGAACTAGCTACCATAGTATTTCATGTTACAACTATAATTTTTCTAAACATTTGAATTTTTTTTGATGGAACAATAATTTCAAAAAGGAGAATATATGAACAACATTTGTTTACATCATTGGAACAATAGTTGCAAAAAAGAGAATCCCCTATAATGTTTTTCAATAATATTAAAATGAAAAAAGATGTAAAAGAAAATATATTGTGCACAACTTATTCCACATTTACAATAAAGCCCAGAACAAAAAATATTTGAAAAAAAAAACTAAAACTCACAACAAAGAATATTTGAAGATAATAATTAAGTTAACAAATGTTATAAGTATAAATAAATATATGCATTTAGAAACTTCATATATATATATATATAAGATGGTCTATATAATATATATATATATATATATATTATTTTGTTCATTTTAACAATTTATATATTATGCTTAATTTTTTAAATGAAATTATTTGTTATTTATCTTTTTCAATTTTACTTTTTCTATATATTTAGTTTATTATTGTTTATACAAATTTTATATATGACTAAGTTCTTATTAAATAAATTGATTGATTTGTATGGTCTCGTGTAGTGGTTGAGATAGATGTCCCATGTATGTCTCTGTAGAACCTTTTATTCTATATTTGATTATATATATTAGCTTAGCTTAGATTCAAAGGTCTTCACATTTAAATAATAATATGATAAGTTTAGATTCATACCCAAAACACATATAACACATATAGATTCATATCCCCTCAACAACAAAGATGGATTTTTCTTTTATTTGTTGAAATATAATTAAATTGATTTTACCATTGTTTATATATTTTTATTTTTTCTTAATTTCTAATGGGTAAAAACATTGCTTTTCCTTTGAAAAGAGGTAAAATTTAACTTTTCTTTCTTTTTTATTTTACATATAAACTATCATATTAAAATAAATATGTTGAAAGTACATTAACAATAGAAAATAGGTACTCAATCTCTTTTGAACCATCTATTGTCACTATTGTGCAGTGAACTATTAACAATACTAATGTGCACTACACCATTAGAAAACATATATCTACTTCCTCATAAATGCCATATGAGATATATCTTTAAAAAAAAACATTAACGACACTATTGTGCACTACACCATTAGAAAACATATATCTACTTCCTCATAAATGTCATATAAGATATATCTTAAAA
>ML781981.1:1854251-1886752 GCA_009831015.1 Picea engelmannii | reverse complement strand
TGTTCCTTTCATTGATTCTGCAATTAATTGCCTTATGTCCAAAATTTTTGCAAGTATAACAATGACCAAGAAAAAAAAATTGATACCTTGGAGTAAGTGGGCTTCTTTGTGATGTAGTCCATCTGGGTTCATGATCTATTCTTTTGTAGTTTCCTTCATACTGATTGAATCCTCTTTAATTCTTGAAGGTAGGAGGTCTTCTTGGATATTCATCTCTTTTGTTATCATTCCTTCTTTTTGGTATCCTGGTCCACTTCTCATCAACTCTCTGTGTAGCTCTTTCTTCAACCTTCTTGTTGGTATTTTCATCTTCTTTGTATGAAGTGTCACCCATGCATCCAAGATGTGTTAAGTCTTTTGGCACTTGAGAGTTTCTTAAGATCTTCCTCAATGAGACAACTTCTTGTTCAAGTTTCTCACAATCTTCTTCTTTCTTCTTCATTTGGACATTCCTTACTTCTCCTATTCTTTTTTCTTCTTCGAGTAGAGTTTTCAAGAAAATGGTTTCTTCTCTTAGTTTCTCAAAGTCTTCTAATTGTTTCTTCAAGATTACAATTGTCTTTTCACAACTAATAAATTCACTTCTTAGTTTTATTTGCGTGTCTTTGAGTTTGTTATTTTCAATCTGAACATGCTTCAATTTTTTAAGATTCTCATCTTCTTGTTGAATATTTTTTTCTTCATGATTTTCTTCTTCTTCATTGGAATTTTCTTCTTTAGTGTCATTTCTTTCAATCCTTGGATGAGGATATTCAAACTCAACATGACCTACTCCTTCACAATTAAAGAAAAATAACCGACCTCTATTTTCTTCTTTGAAATCCGAGATGTTGTAATTTGCTTCAACTTCTTCTTCTCCTTCTTCTTCTGCGTCTTCCCTTACATAAAGGTCTTGTATCTTGTCCCAAAGATCATTTGATGATGCACATGATCCCACCTTTGATTTCACTGAATCTGTCAATCCATCCAGGATGGTATCTATTGTCAATTTGTTGTTCCTTTTTTCTTCCTTCTGAGTTGTAGTCTTTGGTTTCTTCAAAGCATTGTATCCTAAAGCAACTAAGAACCAAACATCTGCCCCAAGAGATTTCAAGTAAGTTTCCATTCTATTACTCCAATATTCAAAATTTCTTCCATCAAGTGGTGGAATCCCATTTGGAATTTTGTCTTCCATTTCTTCTTAGGATCTTCCTTCCAGTGGTAAAATTGTATTGAAGGTAACTCGCTCTGATACCAATTGTTGATACTGAGAGTGGGGTGAATCAGTATCAAGTACAATTTAATTTTTTTTCAACTTATACTTAAACCATTCAACTATATCCAATGAGAAATGAATGATAGTATAAGAGTTACACCAATACACCACAATACACCATGCACAATATAAGAGAAATAATCAATAGTTATTGTTCAAGGGAAGTAATGATTTCCAAAGGTAGCTACAACTTCCAAATGTAAAGGGAGGGATAAACCTACAAGAGGAAGATACAATCCTCCAATATCAAGAGAGAGTTTAACTCTCCATCCTTGCCCCTTCCTTCCACCCAAGAATATATCAGAGATAATAAAACTTTACATTAAATCATCACCATCAACCAATCATCACATAGAACCTGATAATGCTTCCTGAGACTTCTTCAATTTCTGCAATTCTTCAATTCTTGGAGTACTCTGATCCTGTAGATAATATTACTTAATGTATTCTCTAAAACTCCTCCAATTTTCACTCCTTGATTCCTCCCCAAAAAGAGCTTATAGAAAGAATGGTAGACTTTATTCAATTATGGTCTATTCAGGAGAGTGAACTTGCACAGAATGCCCCACGCTCAATAATTAACATCCAATTATGAAAATATCACACACAAAAATACAGTCCATACTCTTTCCAATGAATTTTGTCCCACCTCATTTGGATTCTCGATGAAGAAGTTATGATTGTTTTATCCGGAACACCTATTTATTGACTAGCTTCAGGACTGGTCACAAACCCTATCTTCCATAGAGTGTATCTCCATAATTATAGCGAATCAAGAGATGAAATTTTTACTAGATGTACCTTGATATGTCTTCTCAATACCATAGATATTTCACCATATGAATCGTTCTATAAAAAAAGTTATAGAAAAAATGGTAAGATGACCTGAAAATAACATACCTTAGAACACATCACCAAAAGACTTCATCCTCCCTTGAAATCTGGCCTTCTTTTCTTCTTATTACCTTTGAAATTAGGCTTGTATCAAATGAATATATAATGATGTTTATATATACCATTTATGTCGCTTCCTTTTAACATTAGGTTCGACCTGACACTTTCTTATTTTGTAATTATTTTCTTTAATTAACTTCAAGGCCTACATGTATTTCCTTCTTCAATTCAGTTTGTCATCTTCAAAAATTCATTTCTCCTCAACCATGAGGATCCACGTGATGTGACACATACCACCGAAAACAACATGATCTATACTATCCATTCATGGGTGTTGTATATGCATGTGCATTGTCCTTCATGTCCAAATACCTTTATCAATCTTGCGATCCAAAACCAATGACTAGGGTTGACATCAATGACAACAACCAATCTTCCAACAATGAACACCGCGGGAAGGAGGGAGTCCTTGGGGAGTGGAAAATACCATTTGATGTTTAGAAATGAGGGCTTGGAGGTCTTGCGGGACCAGGGGTGTCTCTGTTGCTTGTATGGCATGGAGTTGGGCAATGACACCAGAATGAACTTTTTTGAGTAGTTTTTCCATGCGATGGGAACTAATGACCTCAGGTGAACCAACAGTAATTCCTTGGAATTTATATTGGTGGCCTTCCTGGTCGAATTGCATGGTTAATTCCTTAAAATCCATGAGAATGGGACCCAAAGTCTGTAGCCAGTCTGCACCCAACACAATGTCACAATCACCCATGTCGATAGCAAACATATGGGATTTTAGGTGGTAGTCACCGATTTGGAAACATACATTTTCACAGCACCCTCCACATTTCATTGAACCACCATTGGCAATCATGATTTGGAAATTGTTGATTGCATGGATGTAGCAATGAGTTTCTTGGGCAATGTAGCGATAAATAAAATTATGGGTGCTTCCACTATCAACCAGAATGATGGCCTTTCGATGCTTGATGTAACCGATTAAGCCAATGAGAGCATTGAGGGAAGTTACCGGTTCCACTTCGGGAGGGTCTGAGGGAGGGGTTATGTCAGTGATTTCAGGTGACTTAGACACAAGGGGAGTTTGAACATCCTCTTCTGAAATATCCTCAGAGATGGCCATAAAAAGTTTTTGTTCCTTACACTTGTGGCCCGAGAAATATTTGTCATCACAATTATAACAAGGGCCTTTGAGTTGGAATTCATCCATTTCATCCCTGGTCAATTTTTGGATCTTTAATGGGACGGAGGGAGTAGTGGGATATATGGGTTTAGGGAGAGGGATAAAGGAGGGTTTTCGGTTTTGAGAGGATACAACCTGTTGTGCTTCTTTAACTCTTTTAGTAGCCTCCACCCAACTCGAGGGTTGAGCCATGAGGACATGGGCCCGAATCTCCTCCTTGAGGCCATTGATAAAACACTCTCGAAAGAAAGCATTAGTCATGCCCTCTATTCGAAAATCCAGGCGCTCAAAGGCAGCTATAAAGTCTTCTACTCTTCATGATTGTTTCAACTTTGTCAAATGGCCCAAATGGTTGGTGTTAGTGTCAAAGTGTTGATAAAGCTCAGTCACAAATTGGGTCCAAGCAATATACCCTTGACGAGAAGTTTTTCTCCATTGCCACCATTGCCAACGTTCTTGATCTGGATGGAGAACACCATACCTGAGTTTGGCCAAGTCATCTGTAATGCCGTATAAAGAGAAATAATGTTCCATTTGGGTTACCCAACTTGTGGGGTCCGAGCCATCAAATTTGGTCACATCCACCCGTGGAAGGCGTAGGTCACGTTGAAAGTGATGGTGTTGAAAGCTATGGGAATGGGAGGAATGTTCACCTTCAGTCTTTGGAGGTGCGTCAGAGAAAGGGTCATCTGTAGGGACCTTCAATTTAGTGCAGAGTGATGCAAAGACAGATTCAAGTCGGGTGGTCAGTTCTTGTTTGACTTCCTCCATTGAGGACTGCATGGTTGTATTTATGGTTGTATTGATGGTTGTATCAATGGAGGCAACATTGGCACTGAGTTGTTTTACTTCTTTTTGGGTCTCGAGGAGACCAGATTGCAAGGTGTTGAAGTGAGATTCTAGGTCTTGGCTATGGGTATGGGCCATGAGGATGGGTGAACTGAAAAGAGGTAGGCGAGGTAAATTTTTTTGCCGAAAAATGATATGGATGAATGTGATAAGGGAGAAGAGATGAATCCAATGGAATAGGTCTCAAATAATGGTGAAAAAAAATTTAGACTTTTTTTTACACCTGCGAAGTTATACTCCGGTCTGAAGAATATTGTAACGATGAAATCCCCAAATGCTTAACCAGTAAGAAAAGTGTAGTGATTTGACAACCCGAACATAGTCGCACGGCAACAAATCTTGTCTGTTTTAATTTGTTTATGTTTCTATCCCCCAAGGGTTAGGTATTCAAGGGTTCTACAGACAAGGGTTTTCCCTGTGCTATAGCTCTCTGATATACGTGTGGGGTCCAACAATAGTACTTGGCCCAATATCTCAGGGCACTAACCAAGGAGGATAGACCGTAGCCTTAGCCGTACTACCCGACTACCTCAGTACTAGAGAGTATCTTCCCGAGTGTTGTTCTCGGTGGCACTATAGTATTCAGGCTGTCGATATGTTTATCTAAAGAGGGCTTCAAGAAATCTAAGCCAATTCGTACACAGGTGTTGTCTGATGCACTACCACTCAAAGGGGTACCAACAAGGGTTACAAGGGTGGCCAACAGATGTGCGCTTAAGAACCACTTGTATTTCCTGCGTGTATGAAGCCCTCAACCATGGGTTTATGTGCGTAATTGTAGATCTCTGTGGCTTAAAGATGCTGGAATACGTCTCTACCCTGAAAAAAAATTCCCACAATTTCTGCCAAGGAAAGTGCTCTGATACCACTTGTAATATACCAGATATAAAAAGTATGCAGAACATAAATAAAATGCTAGAAATGAAAGAATAACAGTAATATAACCAGCACAATCTCCACAATAACACATAAATGATATAAGAACAACAACATAAATAACACTTTGATTCAGAAAGCAATGTTCGCGGGCCTCTTCGAGGGGGTAACCTCCAGTCAAGCAACGTTCTGTTACAATAATCTCCAAGCTAGGGTTTTCATACCCTTGACCCTTATTTATACTAAATATGTCTATCAAGAGAAGCATCTAGAGGAAGATCCTTCTAGAAACGGAAGCTTCTATTAGGTCTTCTTACATCCGCCTTATTCTATTTTATTGAAAGGCCTTATTAATATTGACCTTTATTACATCCGAATATATTCCTCTACCTATGTGCGGGTTGGGACCCTAACGAGTAAGCTACACGGATGTAAAAATACTTAAAGGCTAAATGACAAGCTTTGTGACAGACATCTCTTAGAAGAATATCCTTAAACCAACACACGCTAAGAGAAAAACAAAATACATTACAACCGCATTGTTCATACCATTTATGAAGTAACCACTGGTACAGGTGCAAAACCCCTCTATAGTGGAAATGACTAATGTAATCATCATTACAATTACACTAAATGGGAGTGTCTCAACCAATCCATATTGAGTGAATCCCGACCAAAACATGCGTTTTTTGTTTGAAGGGCAAACTTTGAGAGACTCCTAACTTATAGGAGAATTTGAATGACAGAGGTGATATTCATCCTAAATGCTCTAAGATATGTCCAACATATTTTGAGGAGATATGTGAGTACTAAGGTATTGGTATATTTTTCATGGGTTTGTAGATGTATATGTTAGAGTGAACATAACATATGTTCAACTTCTTTTGAAGAGATATGTGAGTACTAAGGTCTTTGTTTGATCTAGATTCTTTTCGGCACAAAATGAGATCGGAGATATAATAAAAAAATGCACAGAGATATCACAGATATTAAATAATATAATAGAAATGTATCAGAGATGCAACCATAAACACAGATATACAGTAATACATGATTTCTATTAATGAAAGAAATGTACAGAGACTATAAAAATACAGAGTGAAAGACTCGCTAGAATGGTGGCAGCTTATCTCTGAGAAGAGATGTGACATCTACTCGCATTCGCCAGAAGATGATTACAATGAGGCTCTGAAGGAATTTTTACAATAAACAGGAATGCCAAAAACCCAAGACATACAAAAACCTAACCCTAGGAGATGAAGCTCCAAAAGTCATGTGGGCCCCATTTGGGTAAGTTAGTACATCAACTTCTCGGGGTTGTAACTTTTGCATATGATCTCTGTTTTAGGCGTATGATATCTTGTTGGAAAGGTATCATCGAGAAAATTCATTTTGGGGGAATTAATTATGTCTTTGGCTATCATTGATAACATCGATCTCGAAAAACCTTCATTTAGGCTCTCAAAATGGCCCCGAAAGTTAAAACATGCTAAAATTAGTAAATTGTCAAAATTGTCAGAAAACTGTTTTGAGCTAGTCCGAAAAGGTGGGTGGCCACCGATATCCACCTGGATCAATCTTCCCTCCTTAGGAATCAATGGTCTCCATTGCATTGAGTTCCTGGGGGAGAGGGAAAAACATTTGCTGGATCTGCATCTTGGTCAGATGCTTATATTGCTGGAGACGCCTCGCTGCTTAGTTTGTGGAAGTGTGTCATGAACCTGTTGAAGATGAGGTTGTTCAACAAGTCGATCTACATGATAGGAAGGTGTGAAAAAGGAATCTTTGTGCTTTGTTGCAACCTTTTCGACCTTCTTCTGTTGGATAGAAGGTGCAAGGGGCGAGGATGTAGTGGTTGCAATGTCCTTTTGTTCCCCTTTTGAATAGATTGTGAAGAAGCTAAATTTTGCAGTATGAGATACTACCTTGTGACACTTTTTAGGTGGAACAATAGTTGTAATTACCTCTGGTATTATGTATATATGACCCCCCAAAGTAACAATGACAGTACGGGGTCGAGACTCATAAACAACATGGCGTCTCCACATATATGGTTGGCCCAAAAGAACATCACAGACATCCAGTGGGGCAACATCACATAATACCTCATCCTTTAAGGGTTGGATGTTACATGACAATCGACACTATTGTCTGACATGAAGATATCATCCTTTCTGAAACCACCCTATGTTGTATGGCTGCGGGTGTTTTGTTGTCGACAATCCCAACTATTTGACAACCTCTGCTGAGATGAGATTTTTCTGGCTTCCACTATTAACAATAAAATGCAACAAGGTCCCCTTCACCCACATCTGTGAATGAAAAAGGCTCTCCCCCTCTTCAGGATTTGTTGGTTCTTCTGGTTGAATTGTTGTGGTTGCGACAATAATAGTGGGGTTTGCGCCAATGATTTGTCCTTTACCAGTATTTTCAGAATTAGATTCTGAATCAGGGTTTGGCTCCTTGTATTTGATCTCGGCCACCAATGACTATTTTGAGCGATAGTCATCGGTGTTGTGCCAGGGGATTTTTTGAAAATCACACCATTTTTCAGTGTCCTTCTTTGTCTTCCCATGACCCTTCTTTTCCTTTGTCTTGGACTGGTTTTCGGGAGACTGTTTGTTAGGGTCGTCTTTGTCATACTTTGGTTGTTGTGGATTTCTAGACCCGAATTCCCGTTTGTTCTAGTGCTTAAATTTCTTCTCAATTTTAATAGCATATCGATAAGCAAGACCGAGTGATGAGATGTCCTGAAAATCCATTTTAGGTTGGATGTATCTATGTAGAGCCCCACGGTATTTCAGAACCAAATTTTGCTTAGAGTCTTTGATACCCATCTTGGTGCACAATGTATGGAAGGTATTGGTGAACTCTGAATCTTCTTGGCCCCTATGTTGCCACAGTGTGGTCCATCTCATGTAATGGTCCTCATAGTTGCCAACAGGATAATATTGTTCCTTTACAGCATCCACAAAAAAATCCCAAGTGGGATCGACCCCATATATTTCAGACTCCTCTTTGGAACTTTTCTCCTAGTAATTTTCCCACCAATGTTTTACATGAGGGAGAGATTTAAGGAGTGCGAAGGTGATCTTTTCTTTGTCAAAAAAATTGTGAACAGAGAAATAACCTTCTAGCAGAGTTAACCATTTTTCTAGGGCTTCTGCATCTATCTGTCCTTCAAATACAAGAATATCAAAATTAACTTGTACCTTGAAAGACGAGGTGCCTCCAAAGTGGCCACTTGATGAAGATGCACCTGATGCTATCGGTAGGCGTTTAAGGATGTGGGAAAAATTCTCCATCATTTCATCCCTTTGTCGCATGAGAGCTTTCTCAAGCAGCAGATTGATAGGATCATCTGCTCCGTCATTTTTCTTTTCTTCTGCCATTGAGGGTTTCTTGGGTGTGCGAGAGAGATTGTATTTAAGAGAGACAAGATCGAGACCCAACTTGCTATACTCGGACCTTTTCGGGGACATGCACTGAAAAAATGATTAAGAACAACCTGCTCTGATACGACTGATCAAGATTCTTTTTGGCATGAAATGAGATCGGATATATAATAAAGAAATGCACAGAGATATCATATATATTCAATAATATAACATAATTGTACCAGAGATGCAACCATAAGCACATATATATAGTAATACATGATTTCTATTAATGAAAGAAATGTATAGAGACTGTAAAAATATAGAGTGAAAGACTCGCTAGAATGGTGGCAACTTATCTCTGAGAAGTGATGTGACGGCTACTCGCATTCGCCAGAAGATGATTACAATGAGGCTCTAAAGGCCTTTTTACAATAAATAGGAATTTCAAAAAACCTAGACATCCAAAAACATAACCCTAGGAGATGAAGTACCAAAAGTCATGTGGGCCCCGTTTGGGTAAGTTAGTACATCAACCTCCCGGAGTCGTAACTTTTGCATACAATCTCTGTTTTAGGCGTATGATAGCTCGTTGGAAAGGTATCGTCGAGGAGATTAATTTTTGTGGCTCAATCATGCCTTTGTATATCATTGATAACCTATATATCGAAGAACCTTCATTTAGTCCCTCAAAATGGCCCCGAAAGTTAAAACCTGCTAAAAATAGTAAATTGCCAAAATTGTCAGAAAACTATTTTGAGCCAGTCGGAAAAGGTGGGTGGCCACCAATATCTGATTGGATCATTGTTATAATTTTCATGGTTTGTATATGTACATGCTAGAGTGAACATATTGAGTTTGTTCTAGTGAAATGCAATGTTGAAGGATAGTCTGATTGAATTAATCTAAATTCTACTGAGAAATCTCAGGTTAAATCTTGCACAATCTAGTATTCAAAATGAGTTCTTGAATAACAAGATAGATTGATTGATTTAATCCAAATTATTTATGGAAACTACGTCAAAGTCTTACACAATATAAAACTTTCATTTATTTGTTTTTTTTTAAATAATTTTTTGGAGATATGGATCTGGATCTAGGTTCTAGGAGTGGGTGAAACTCTAATAAGAAAAAAATAAGAATGTGAGAAGAAAATTAAATGTTATTGAAAATCGAATAGGAGAGAAGGCTCAGGAATGGCAAGTGAAGAGCCATGGTTGTTGGCCTTTCCCTACCCCCAAAAAACTCCCTATTTCTTCCCTCTCTCTCATTTGCAAAGGGTCTTTTTGGTGAAGGGAGAAAGATGCAGAATAAGTCAAGAATGCAGTGTAACCACATATTTCCATAATGAAAACAGTGAGGCCCATTCGAAGTTGGTTCTTCTCATTTGAGCTTCCAGTGAAAAAGTTACGAGTTTATTGGTGATTGGCTATGTTTGATTTCATTATGTTGAACATTATTTTGTTCTTTTCTTCATTCTTAAGATGAGAAAATGGATTCCCATGTGTTTATATTAATTGTTTTCTATAACTGGTTTTTAATGGAAATGAAGAATCACGACCACTCTCTAATGTCCATTGTCCATTTCCCATCAAATTCGAAGACAGATGGCTACTAAAATTTATTTTTCAAACAATGTACATTTCCTGAGAATCTAAATTAACTTCCAAGACATTTTTATCTACAAGGACTATATTCCTCTCTTCCTCAGAAGTTGAATTGCTTATGGGATGATTAATTTCTCTTGTTGGTCGATTCCTTTATTTTCTAATGGACTTAGCTCTCTCTGGTCGATTTGAATACCTCTGGGTCGAATTATCTAGTGTTGGGGAAACCAAATTATTTTCCAAGTTGAATTTGAACCTATTGGAAGAATTCCTTACACCCTGGACATTTTTAATTGATACATGACATCTGCCTTCATTCCTAGGCAAGATTATTGTTGGAAGGTTGGATATGGAAGAGAAGGTTGGGACATTTAAGCTTTGACAACTTGATCAATGCCAATAAGAAAAAGGCAGTTAGGGACCTGCCAAAAGTGATTAATCCTTCAGATTCTATTTGTAAACATTGTCAAATAGGAAAAAAAACAAGAGTTAGGTAAAAAAAAAAGAGCATTCCATAACAAAACCATTAGATCTTATTCACACAGATCTATGTGGACCAACCAGAACAAAAATTACTTATGGTGAACAATATTTTATGTTGATTGTTGATGATTACACAAGATTGAACTGGGTATTCTTTCAAAATGAAAAATAAAAAATCTTTGAGAAGTTTAAAATATACAAAGCCCTTGTAGAAAATGAAACAAATCTCAAAATTAAATGTTTGAGATCATAAAATGGAGAATTCACCTCTAAAGAGTTCATTCAATTCTGTGAAAATCATGGTATCAAAAGACAATTTTCATCTCCCAAGACTCCTCAACAGAATGGAGTGCTCAGTCATCTTCTTCCTTGACAGCTTAAATTCTGCGAGTTCTCTTGCTGGCTCTGGATTGTTCAACCAATCCTCCAGCATCTCCAGCTCCATCTCCCATGGAGTGATAATCTTACCTACCTGCACTTCGGCTTCCTCTGCTGCTAGCTTCCGTGCTACAACTTCCTCAGCTCCCTTGCTGAATGTGTTGAGACATTCCTCAGAATGCTCACTCTCTCCTTCTGCTTGGACAGCTTCCAAAGTCTGCACTAATTCCTATTGGACAGTCACGGCCGACTATTCCCTTAGTGTTGTTTCTATACCTGCAACATAAATTTTTGCCCCTTCCTTGGCAGACGGTAGGACTACCTCGATTTCCCCAACCATTAGAATATCGTTCTGATCTTCCTCCTCTTCTGTCAGCTGCACCTGCTGTTCCAAATCAAATCCCGAGCTCATTTGCTCGTTCCTGCAATGCAGAATTCTTTCGCTACCTTCCCGACATATTTTGAGATCCATTGACCCCTCCTGCATCAGCACCCAATGCTGACTTGAACTCTCCATCGAGCTCATGAGACTTCCAACTAGTCCCGCCTTCTCATCTCTACCCACCTGGTAGTTTAACACTCCTCTGCTGCCCGCCTGGCAGTCTTTGATGCTTCCACTGCCCTCCTGGTAGTCTTCGAGACCTTCATCTGATATCCTTTCATTTCCCAGCTGGCAATGCAAAGTTTCCTCATTGTCCCCCTGACAATCCATGAGATCTTCAACCGATCTCATTTCTGTTTCCTTGCTCAACTGGAAATTTGAAATTCTCTGGCTGCCCTCACGACAGTCTTTGAGACCCTCAACTGATCCCAATTCGTTGCCCTCCTGGAAAACTGGAATTTCTTCTTTTCTGCTCAACTGGCAGTACTTGAAATCATCAGCTGATTCCAACTTATCCCAATCATCATCATCATCATCATCATCGAGACCTTTCCCAGTATCTGGCCAACAGTAACAAATCATTTCTTCTTCCGTGGCCCTGAGGTCCTCAACATACCTCAACCATATTCTCAACAACCTCTGCTGCCTTTTGACCCTCAGTTTACTGACTGGCCTTTTAACCTTTGACATCTTCATGAGCCATTTATTAACCCACTTCGTCTTTCTATCCTGCCGCATCCTCATCTCGAGCTCCTCCATCTCTCTCTTTATGTCAGTGAGTTATTTATCCATCTCTGCTACGTTCATCAACTTCAGGCTCTTCCTGTCAGCACACTTATGGCCTTCAGTAACCATGCTGCTGGTTCCGTCTGCCTCCCTGACAGATCTGTTGCTGTCACTCCTGCAATCCTGAGTGCTCAGCTTCATCCTCTCACAGTCTCCTAATGACTGTATCCACGATTGTTGTCCACTTGCACGCTGTCGTCACAGAGTCTTCAGTAACTCTGTCTTTCTTCTTCTGCCATCTCACTTCACCTGAAATGTACAGATATAGTTCTGGCTCTGATACCACTTGATGCGAAATCGCAACCCTCACGGTTCGACCCGCTCTCACCAGGACCTTCTTTTTCTAAAGAGTATGAAACTCTTGCTCCCACAAACCCCGATACGCCGATACACGACGACTCTTGGGTTCTTCCTGCACTCAAGGGTTTAAACCCCTCGATACTTTTCCCAGATCTGACGGTCTGCGGGACTTCGCGTTTCTCCTCCGTGTCGTTGTCCCTCTATTTTCCTTCTTGGAGATTTCTTCCCCTTCAAAGCTCCTTCCTGGTTGGAACTTCTCCTGGGCCTGTTCCCACGGTGACGAGAAGGAACTATCCCTCCTGAGCTTGGTCCCTCTGACTCCTTCAGAGATTCTACGCACACTTGATGCTCGACCTCAACAACTCTCGAAGTGTTGAGTTCTACCAGACTCCGTGCACTCTCTGCAACAGTAGTCCCACACCTTCCTTTTCTCAGATTTACTTCTGAGACTTCAGGTTCGACCTGCACTTCTCCTGCACAGCTCGAACAACCCAATTCAACTTCTGGGCAGATGAGAATGAGAGTCTAACTGTCTAGCCTCATCAACGCACTTTATGTGGATGAATTCGACTGCACTCTATGCAGGAATCTCCTGGCTCAGACAGAGAAACAATTGAAACTCACTCTCGTCTCTCTCCCACAGATGGAGAATACGATGCCCTTGCAGTCTTTCAACTCAAGCAACCTATTACTGAGTGATTTGGGTATTCAGTAACCCAGTGAAAGCTCCCTTAGTGGATGCTTCCTTCAGATTATAGAACTCCAAGAGTTCCTTCCTCCTATGCTATCTGCACACTCCCTCAACGCCTTCCTGGTGGAGTATTTCTTCCATCGAACACTTCCACAGCTATGTTTTCCCTGTGCATACACGTAGTTCGCTCGATATCCCCTAGACAGAGCTTCTCAGAATCCTCGATATCGTACCACTTGATGCAAAATCGCAACCCTCACGGTTCGACCCGCTCTCACCAGGACCTTCTTTTACACGGGCCCGAAGAGTCGAAGAACTCTTCCAACTCCTCTCGGGAGTTTCACTACCCACAGTAGTAGTCCTGCGATTCCCCTTTCGCTTCTCGGGATTTTGGGCCTCGCGATATTGCGAGCCCTGTATGCACGTTCTCATGCAACTCCAACTCCCGAACCCCGACAGTCAACAGTCAACGCTTTCCACTCGTCGGGATTTTTCCCTATCAGGATATCGCCACTCGCGACGTCAACAACTTACCTTACAAAACCCCAAGTATCGAGGTACTGATTTCCCGATACAATGCCACCTAGACTCCACTCGCTCCCAGGGTCCCATGCTGCTACGTCACCTTCGGGATTTCGTGGATCGCGAATCCACAATGCAAGTTTTCTTTGATGTAGAAACTCCGAACGCCGAACCCCGATATGATGGATCTCGCGCCACCTGTCCTCCTGACGATCGACGACTCTGATCAAATTGGGGAATCGCTATTCGCGATTCTAAAGAGTATGAAACTCTTGCTCCCACAAACCCCGATACGCCGATACACGACGACTCTTGGGTTCTTCCTGCACTCAAGGGTGTAAACCCCTCACTACTTTTCCCAGATCCGGCGGTCTGCGGGACTTCGCGTTTCTCCTCTGTGTCGCTGTCCGTTTGTTCTCCTTCTTGGAGATTTCTTCCCCTTCAAAGCTCCTTCCTGGTTGGAACTTCTCCTGGGCCTGTTCCCATGGTGACGAGAAGGAACTATCCCTCCTGAGTTTGGTCCCTCTGACTCCTTCAAAGATTCTGCGCACACCTGATGCTCGACCTCAACAACTCTCGAAGTGTTGAGTTCTACCAGACTCCGTGCACTCTCTGCAACAGTAGTCCCACACCTTCCTTTTCTCAGATTTACTTCTGAGACTTTAGGTTCGACCTGCACTTCTCCTGCACGGCTCGAACAACCCAATTCAACTTCTGGGCAAATGAGAATGAGAGTCTAACTGTCTAGCCTCATCAACGCACTTTATGCGGATGAATTCGACTGCACTCTATGCAGGAATCTCCTGGCTCAGACAGAGAAACAATTGAAACTCACTCTCGTCTCTCTCCCACAGATGGAGAATACGATGCCCTGACAGTCTTTCAACTCAAGCAACCTATTGCTGAGTGCTTTGGGTATTCAGTAACCCAGTGAAAGCTCCCTTAGTGGATGCTTCCTTCAGATTATAGAACTCCAAGAGTTCCTTCCTCCTGTGTTATCTGCACACTCCCTCAACGCCTTCCTGGTGGAGTATTTCTTCCACCGAACACTTCCACAACTATGTTTTCCCTGTGCATACACGTACTTCGCTCGATATCCCCTAGACAGAGCTTCTCAAAATCCTCGATATCGTACCACTTGATGCGAAATCGCAACCCTCACGGTTCGACCCGCTCTCACCAGGACCTTCTTTTACATGGGCCCGAAGAGTCGAAGAACTCTTCCAACTCCTCTCGGGAGTTTCACTACCCACAATAGCACTCCTGCGATTCCCCTTTCGCTTCTCAGGATTTCGGGCCTCACGATATCGCGAGCCCTGTATGCACGTTCTCATGCAACTCCAACTCCTGAACCCCGACAGTCAACAGTCAACGCTTTCCACTCATCGGGCTTTTTCCCTATCGGGATATCGCCACTCGCGACGTCAACAACTTACCTTACAAAACCCCGAGTACCGAGGTACCGATTTCCCGATACAATGCCACCTGGACTCCACTCGCTCCCAGGGTCCCACGCTGCCACGTCACCTTCAGGATTTCGCGGATCACGAATCCACAATGCAAGGTTTCTTTGATGTCGAAACTCCGAACGCCGAACCCCGATATGATGGATCTCGCACCACCTGTCCTCCTGATGATCGACGGCTCTGATCAAATCGGGGAATCTCTATTCGTGATTCTAAAGAGTATGAAACTCTTTCTCCCACAAACCCCGATACGCCGATACATGACGGCTCTTGGGTTCTTCCTGCACTCAAGGGTTTAAACCCCTCGCTACTTTTCCCAGATCCGACGGTCTGCGGGACTTCGCGTTTCTCCTTAGTGTCGCTGTCCGTCTGTTCTCCTTCTTGGAGATTTCTTCCCCTTCAAAGCTCCTTCCTGGTTGGAACTTCTCCTGGGCCTGTTCCCACGGTGACGAGAAGGAACTATCCCTCCTGAGCTTGGTCCTTTTGACTCCTTCAGAGATTCTGCGCACACCTGATGCTCGACCTCAACAACTCTCGAAGTGTTGAGTTCTACCAGACTCCGTGCACTCTCTGCAACAGTAGTCCCACACCTTCCTTTTCTCAGATTTACTTCTGAGACTTCAGGTTCGACCTGCACTTCTCCTGCACAGCTCGACCAACCCAATTCAACTTCTGGGCAGATGAGAATGAGAGTCTAACTGTCTAGCCTCATCAACGCACTTTATGCGGATGAATTCGACTGCACTCTATGCAGGAATCTCCTGGCTCAGACAGAGAAACAATTGAAACTCACTCTCGTCTCTCTCCCACAGATGGAGAATACGATGCCCTGGCAGTCTTTCAACTCAAGCAACCTATTGTTGAGTGCTTTGGGTATTCAGTAACCCAGTGAAATCTCCCTTAGTGGATGCTTCCTTCAGATTATAGAACTCCAAGAGTTCCTTCCTCCTGTGCTATCTGCACACTCCCTCAACGCCTTCCTGGTGGAGTATTTCTTCCATCGAACACTTCCACAACTATGTTTTCCCTGTGCATACATGTACTTCGCTCGATATCCCCTAGACAGAGCTTCTCAGAATCCTCTCCAGGCTTCTGGTCCTTCAGAACTCACAACAGAGTTCCTCCTTATATACACTCCATACCCTCTTAGTAGAGTTCCTACAGAACTCCTGACAGGTTCTGTCCACAATAGCGTCTCAGCTACACTGCCTTGACTATTGAGGTGTTCAGTAACCCCAAAAGTCCTTCTTCTGTATGAGTTGTTGACTTCAATGTTTGTGCTCTCAGCAAGTCTTTGTCTGACTCCTCCGAGTTCAGAAGCGCATCCTCTGTGCACCGGTATCCAGAGTCTCAACACTCTGTCACGCCCTCATGGCATGAAACCTCAAAGACCTCTCAAACCTGAAATCAAGCACACTCCCTGCAATGGCATAATCACAATACACAAATGCATCACAAAATGAACACACACACAGACATACATATAATGACAGAAAATGCAGGAAAAACTGCTCTGTATTAATAATGGCAAATGCCTGTATATTTTACAAGGTGTTCCCCGAGCTCTCTCTCGGCTCTCTCTTCTGCTCTACCTACCTCTACTTGCATATACTTGCCTCTACCACCCAAAATGAGATCTGAATATCTCTTTTACCCTGAGGGACTCTTAACACTTTCCTCCAGGATTTTCCTACCCTAATTAATTTACAATCAATGGCCGTCTAGTCTGCTATCCAGAACTAGATCTCAGCCGATCTATAATAAATTCCTATCTTATCTACAGCCTGCGCAAAGGCATGGAATTCATGGCTCACCAGCCTAAAACATTTATTACATTCATTTCAAATATTCAAATGAGGCTACGCCTCCTTATCATCCTTGAATGTATGCGCGATGACGTGGCTGGCTGGCTGGCTGGCATGGAGAGATGCTCCTGCATCACTATTCATGACTCCGGGACTTCGGGCTACTTGAAATCTGAAGTAGTTCAATCCATATGGAGTTTTACCTACCGAATAAGTCATAGAATGGAAGTGATCGTTTGTTGTTGGTTAACACCTTCGTTTGTGCTATCCTTCCACTAGATTAATCCAATGGATATGAATTAATCAAACGTTAAGATGAATGGCCAGGATTATTTCATAGTTTAAACTTGTGTGAGGGATAACTCTTTTTCCAACCTCCAAACCATAAACCGTTTGTCCACACGTCACACATACATCATTTCACAACTTGGAAGGGTGTTTTTCCAAACCTCTTTGGTTGAGTTCTAAAATAGATTATACTTATTGATTTGTATCTCATATCGAAGACTGTAAATGGATCTTATCCTCATCCTTTACCCATGCTTGATCAACAGTCGAGAATGACTTTGTCCTTCGACGCTTTGGGTAATTGTTGGTGGTAGAAACTGGTTTTCCCCGAAGGAAATACTCTCAGAGTGACGTAGCATGCTAATGTCACTACTGATGTGGCATTGGTCGAGTGCTTTTCATGTGTCACTTATATTTGTGACTTACTTATATCTAAAATTCCAACTATACCTTGACAATTATCACCGTCTGAATGTGCCACATGTCCTTTCCAACGTGATCTTTCTAGTGTGGATTATGATTATGTGGTCTCTCAATGTGTGTGCCACATGTCTTACTTTGTGACTTCGAAGCTTCGACCTTCAGATGATATCAAATGTTTTGAACCCTTTTTCTCCAAAGTGGTCAATGTCAAATTTAACCACCATTGAAACCACCTAACCTCATCCAATGGTCACTATGCATTGCCCATATCTGATGGCCCTCATTCACTTCGGGGCTCCGACCTTCGGGTAAACTTACCTATTCTTGGCTTGTTTTCATGGGATCGGTCAGTGCCGAAGTCGACCACCATTGGACCCACCTAACCTCATCCAATGGTCACTATGCATTTCCCAGATCTGATGGCCCTCATATTTTACTCCAAATCAATGGTTGACGTGACTTCGGGGCTTCAACCTTCTGGTAATCTTACATGTTATTGGCTTGTTTTCACCGTAGTGGTCAGCGTCAGAGTTTATTTCTTCTAGGAAACCCTGATATGACGGCTATAATTGATCTGTAAGTGCTCCTTATATCCAACGACTTACTTTTACTTCGGAACTTCGGCTTCAGTTAAAATTCCTTCATGCAAATTTTCATTGGTCGATATTATCTGAAGTGGTCAATGTCGAGCTAACCATGTGTATGTCATTTCCATGATTGATGGTCCATGAATCTTGGTAGTTGATATGATGGTATATATTTAATCTATATCTAATGATCTAAATCATTCCCAAATCTTTAACAGACGACCACAATTCTCCACTTCTTTATGCAAGTTTCCTCTATGACCCGATGGTCAGAATTTCTCCAGAAAACTACATCAACAGACATAATTCCTTCTAACCTATTTGGGTTTATACTTGGATTCCAACTGAACCAAGATTGTTTATCTGTGCCTTTGGTCAGGGATCGACCATTCTCATATCTCCCAACTGTAATAGAGTTTCCTCACATTTTTTATGGTGATCTCTAGTTTATCTTTTGGGATTTCGATCCCAATAACACTTAAGGTACTCCTTTCCTTGATCTTTCCTACATGTTGTGATCTTGTGCAATCTAATATGTTTCCTCTCCTGAGCTTTAGATAGATTCCTTTGCACCTTGTTCCATGTCTTCTGCGCAACTTACTTCGTTATTTCTCCTGAGTGTTTAGGATCTCAAAGACATATAATGATAATACCATATCGATATTCTTGAGATCAATGCGAACATAATACCATGTCCAATCATTTATCATATTGTCCTTTTTTGACATTTATTCCAACACCATCATTCCATGTCCAACACCTACATCACCCCAAGGCATTTTATTCCATGTCTAGTCAACTGTAAGTTCTCTTGGTTGACTGGATTCATCTCCAATCCGACTAAAGCATGCTAGTATATTTTAATTTATAAGGAGGACTTAATCCATTACCTGGTAAACTTACATTACAGTCAAAGTCAATTTTCATTTCCTAGGTCAACTCGACTCCTTATCAGTCGATTTCTTACTAGGTCGACTCACCTTTTTGGGCCATCTTATTAGCCAATTGACTCGTCTTCTGATGGGTTGTATTATTTCCATTGTTGTACGACTTTATTTATCCTTGTCGATTTCTACTTGCTTGGATGAGCCAGAATGATGTTGGGCATTATTTCTAGAGGTTGTTCAACATTTCAAATTTTGTTGGGTAGATTTAAACACGGCTAGGAGAATTCTTAATAGATTGGATGTTTTTTAGAAGTTGTGGGGAAAATTCCTATAATATTGGGTGTATTTAGAAGTTGTGGGGCATATTTAGAAGCTATGGGGAAAATCCCTATTAGCATGGGAATATCTAGAATTTTTCGAGCATATTTAGAAGGTGTAGGGACATTTTCCCCCAATGTCGGTTGTCCAATTCCACCCTCAGACATTTATTTTCACCATTGGTTATCCAATTCGACCTATGAGTATTTATCTCCACTGTCATTCAACCTGACTCATTCGTTGAGTAGTTTTCTTTATCCATGGTCGACCCATTCCACTAGGTATATTTTTCCCCTTGTTATTTGACTAACTTCACTTTCTAATCAACTATAATTCCTCTTTGTTTGATTGGTTTATCTCTTGGTCAATTAATATATCTTGGTGAATAGGGCTTTGGTAACTCATTGATGAGAAGATTTACAATCCATTGGACAAAAAAATATTTAGAGGATAAATCTGAGATTGGATGGCTCCTTGAACAAATAATTTACCACTGGATTGGCAGTTGGCTCCTTGTGTGCAGATAATCCTGAGAGCGGAGTGGTCACTAACTAATTATGGTGTGAAAGGTAGAAGTAGGGAAAGGCCATGCAACAGAAAAAGAAGAGAGATCTTCATGCACACAGGGGAAAGGAGGCCTAGTGGCTTCTGCGTGACAAGGATTTATATATAAGACCGAGATAGAGATACAAAATAAAATTTCCGCACAACATTTGTGTTGGTGAAGCGAGTGGGATATAAGCCTCTCGTTTACAGATTATATGGTATCAGAGTAGTTTCATCCTTGACCGTGTCTATTGTCAGGACTTTGAATAGAGCATTGCATACCTCAACATGGATAAATAAAGAAGAGACAAGTTGGAAGAATTAAGGGCCTACAATTCTCATCTTCATGAGGAGAATGAGTACTTGAAAGAGGAGGTTCAAATGTTCAAGAAAAAAGTTTGAAGTATTCCAAGACTCCCTCACTACAGTAAGAACAAATTAGGACAAGCACATAGCACAAATTTTATACCTTTGTGAGAGGATCATCTAGATGGATAACTGGCAAGAGGATAGGTTAATGCAGATGATGACACAACTACAAAAATATTTGGCAGAGAAGGACAAGGCCTTGGCAAGGATTAAATAATATGTCCAAGAGCACATAGGAGCAGGGAAACCTTCCATTTCCATTGCATATTATAGTACCATGATTGAGGCTACCTTGGTAATCTCACCTTCCATAGACACCTCACAAGAGTAGGTTGCAACTCGATGAATTTGAGAAGCATACTAGGGGTATTGGCTCTAAAATCCTAAAGAAAATGGGCTATGATGCACAAGGGATAGGAAAGAGGAGACAAGGTATCATGAACCCCATTGTAGCTACACCTTGGGTCAATCATGAAGGCTTGGGATTTGATGGACGAAGTGAAAATTCCATCACCATGAAAATCATCTTTGTGAAGGCAAAAGACATGTCAGAGTTGGCTTTGTCATCAATAGAAGGAGCAACAATATTTGGTGAAGGTGTCAAATCACCACCACCTCATCCTTGTGGTATATTGAAGAAGAGATGCAATGAGGAGAGTTTGTCAACTCATCCTACACCTACACTCAAAGACAACAACAAACTAATAAGAAAAAACAACAAGAAGAAGAAGACCAAGAGGTCCATGTCAAACAAGACATTCCTTGTTTGTAATTGTTCCAAGAAGAGAGACCATACCATAGAAAAATATTGGTATGTAGAGCCATGTTGTTTTTGTGAAAATAAATTCCATTGTGAGACAACATGTTGGAAGACACTACAAAATATGACCAATTTTTCCATGTTTTTTTGTTGCTATTGTGACAATTCTTCGTTGAAATTTCCACGAAGGAGGGTATTATTTTTCGTGCATATTGTTTTGCCACTATATTGATGATCAAGAACTCATCGTGGAATTAGCCACAAAATATGGATGTCATGTGTCATTCATTTGATAATCATTTGTTGCAACATTTATTTTTTACAAACATTCATCTATATAATGAAAAACATCTGTCTATATAAAGACAAACATCCATTTTTATTTCCAAGAGAATGCTATATTTTCCACTATTTTTCGTCGGTATATAGACGAATGTTTTTGGAAAAACACAAATGAAAAGTTTTTTTTCCCACAAGAATGTTATATTTTCCATGATTGTTCATCGCTATATAAAAAAATGTTCGCAGTAAAACACAAATGAAATTTTTTTATTGCCACAAGAATGCTATATTTTCCATGATTGTTCGTCGGTATCTAGACGGATGTTCATGGAAAAACAAAAAATAAAGTTTTTGTTGCCACGATAATGCTATATTTGCCACGATGTTTCGTCACTATATAGAAGGATGTTGGTGGAAAAACAAAAATGAAAAGTATTTGTTGCCATGAGAATGTTATATTTTCCACGATGTTTCATCGCTATATAGACGAAGGTTCGTGTCACAACGCAAATGAATTTTTTTTATTGCGACAATAATGCTATATTTTCCATGACATTTCCTCGCTATATAGATGGATGTTCGTGGCAAGACACAAATGAAATTTTTTTGTTGCCATGAGAATTCTATATTTTCTATGATTTTTTCGTCGCTATATAGATGGATGTTCGTGGAAAAACACAAATGAAATTTTTTTGTTGCCATGATAATTTTATATTTTCCACAATTGTTTGTCTCTATATAGACGGATGTTTGTGGAAAAACACAAATGAAAAATTGTTTTTGCCACGAGAATGATATATTTGCCATGAATTTTCGTCACTATAAAGATGAATACTGTAGGTTTAAAAAAATCAAATTTTCATAACGACATGAAATTACTCATAGCATTGGAGAGATTCAAATAAATTGGGGACATTCTACATGTTCACCACTTGGAGGAGGTTGTATGATTGGAGAACACCTTATTTTGGATGAGGATAATTTGGCATTAAAGAGGATGTAATTGAGCCCTATACATAATGAGGTGGCATGTATGCTTGCATGGAATCATGGAACCAAGGCCAACATATCTGAAACATTTTATATATTTACATCGTATAGGGCGCACTGAGCAAACTTATTCTTTGATGACACTGAAACATATTTGTAACATCCCACTCTTGCGTGCACTAAGTGAACTTATTCTTTGAGGACACTTGCTTCCAAGTGATCTGAGTTATTATACTATTGGTCGTTTGGATTATGATTATGAGATATTATGGATTTCATGATATGTTATTTTGTTGCATTTACATAGACAGGTGTTATTGAATGGGTTCTCCTGGGTGTGCAGGAATTTGGACATTGAATATGTAGAGGCATCGATGAAACCCCTTGGAATATGGATCGAGTCAGGGAGTGGACTGTTGGGTTTGAATGATTTTGATGTGACATATGTACATATGATTATATGTTATGATGATTGATTATTATTGCTGACATGATTCATTGATGGATGAAGGCTTACGATAACTTGTCGACCAGACTCACATGTGGATTAGAGGGGTCACGCACGACAACCAAAGACTTTGAGGGAGAGGTGTGGCAGCAGACCTGCCACAACCTACTAGCACTCTGGTCATGGCTCAGACTGTAGGTTAACGATTACCTAGTTCGAGAAGACCCACGATGTTGTGAGGGAAGTCTGTGACAGTCGCTCATGATGCCTCTAAGGGGCACGCGATAAGGCAAGGGCCTTATTCCTTAGAGGCCCTTAGTCTCCCACAAGATCACCTGGCAGAGTATTGACTCCAAGGGTTTGACATCTACCAAATTCAGTCAAGAGGTGAGTGGCACCCTTGGAGAACGTAGTGCATCTTGAAGGGCACGTTGTGCAAGGAAAACAGAAAGAGGCGAGTGGCACCCTTGGAGCATGTAGTCCGTCTTGAAGGGAACGCCGCGCAAGGAAAATAGAAAGAGGCGAGTGGCACCCTTGGAGCACGTACTGCATCCTGAAGGGCACGTCACAATTCTAACTGGTGAGTGAATAAACCTAGTGCCTATAAAACTATGCCTCCTTAGGACATAGTCGGCCTTAAAATGAATGATATGTTAAGTAAAGTTAAAAAAAAAAATTCCCTAAAAATGTCGCCAAGCCTAGTGAATTTAAAACCTAGGTCTAAGCCAGAACCTCTGAACGAAAATAATTAGACATATAACAAGAAGGGGGTAAAGAAATTAAAAATTTATATATATATATATATATATAATGGAAGATTAAATTTAAAAAAAAAGGGTAATGGTTGTTTTTATCTACATTTGCTAAATTAATTTTTAGTTAAAAAGAAAAGAGGGTAAATGTTTGTTTTTATCTACACTTGCTAAATTAATTTTTAATTAAAACGAAAAAAGGGTTAAAGGGTTGTTTTATCTACACCTGCTAAATTGTTTTTTTAGTTAAAATGGAAAAAGGGAGAAACTTAAAAGAAATAGGAAACTTAAAGAGAAAGGGAAACTTAAAGAAAAGGGGAAACATAATGAAAAAAGATGAATGCCAATCTTAGTAAGGAATTTTGCCTTTAGAACTTTCTAATTATGAACTCAACTAGGAATTAAGTAAGGCGTAAGTCATTTAAGAAGCGTAAGGGAATTTTTGGACACCAAGGAGCATTTTTAGGAATGCTTTAGGTGAGCTTGGGAAATAGGAATAATAAATTAATTAATAAAATTCATTTTTTGGTGCAACTAGGGGATCAGGCGACATGTGTACGGGGAAGGTTTTTCAAAATTAATTAACTGAAAAAGGAATTTAATGAGAATTTGAGAAACTAATTACTTAAAAACTATATAAAGAGGATGGAGGAGGAGAAGTAGGGATTTCATCTTCTTACGTAACGTTACACTGCTGAAATTTTATCTTGACTAGAATTTCTCTTGTGGGAGTTGGCATACCCAGCTGGGGTAATGAGTGGCAGCTCGACCTTGCGAGGCGATCTGGGTGCTAGCATTCTCTAGTATTGTGTGCGTGACCCCTTTGCGGCTCGAGGGGCTCATGGGGAAGAAGAGTACCCCTAGTGTTGGTTGCGACGTACCAGTGAGGTCACATTGGTTGGCAAGTGGAAGTTGGATGGAGCGTGCAAGAGACAATGACCTCAGAGCATTCATATTTATCTAAGGTACGGTTGTTAAAGTTGTTACTTGCAATGAAATTTAATTTAAACATGTTTTTATTTCGGTACTCAGTTGAAGAATTTATTTCCATGATCTTTCTTGTACATGCATTCTTATGGTACTTGTAATCCCCTTGTCACTTGATTTATTCATTAAGGACCCTTGCTATCCACTGTATACTTTATTTATGATTTATGTCTCTTTGTGCCTGGCCAAAATGAGCCTCAGACTCAAAACCTTTCCTGCATTCTTGTATATCTTTCCTGTGTTTTCTTTATTCCTTGATTGTTCTTTTTTTTCATTATTTTCTTCTCCACGGAGAAGATTTGGATGCAGATTGTGTTTTTATCTTCTGTCCCTTATCCTTAAGTTATTATTCTGTGCCTGAGCGGTCGACCAGGAGCCGAATCGATGGTCGTCACTTTAGTGTTTAAATACTTATAGATTCAAATGGACTACTTTCCTATGCATGGATAATAAGTGAAGGATAAATTTCACCCAATTATCTAACCCTTACTTATCTCTTCATTTTTCTCTTATGATTAATACCTGATCTTTGTGCCTTCTTGTGATTGAGTATCTCCACATTTTTGTTTGATTCATCTCTAATCGATTAGTCTCTGTGCTTTTTTTGATTCATCTCTGATCGATTCATCTCTGCATTTTGTTATAAATGATTATCGCTGTGATTCATCTCTGATCGATTTCTTGGCACTTATCTCTGCAATTTCTTGGCATATTACCTAACATTTTGATTGGTACAATCTTTGTGATTTTAATGATAAATCCCAACACTTTTTTTGGTATAATCCCCACGATTTTAATGATAAATACCAGCGCTTGGTTTGGTATGTTGACTGTGATTTAATATATTGACTGCGATTTTAAAATATAATGACTGCGATTTAATATATGGTGACTGTTATTTTAATATATAGTGACTAACTTTTAATATATAGTAACAACAAATTTAATAACATATTCACTGTGATTTTATCTATATCATGTGACTGCAAATTTAATAGATATTGGCAGAGATCCATTCTCATAGAGTTTTATTTTCAATTTTAAATGTATTACACAACAACTTTGCTGGGTAGAGAGAGTTATTTGTGTAAAGTTTCAAATTTTCCGTTCTAAATATAATTACTCAACGAATTTGATTGACATCGATTTTATTTCGGGATGATCTTTCTTGGCTTGTGACACAACACTCACCCCACGATTTTCTGGGCATAATACACAGAAATTACACCATGAATTCTGGGTGATTTACCCAGTTCTGAAACAACGAATTCCCCCATCCTTCACCAATGCGTTTTAATTGCATTTGAGTAGAAACATTGATTATTTTTTACAACGATTTAATATCATGGATTGCCAAAGCATGGATAGTGAATTTAATATTTATTGACAATGTTTTTATATATAATGTGTGACAGATATATAATTATGTTGATTTTAGTGACACTTATTTTGTTGTATGTTGTGTTTGTAATGACAACGATTTTGTTGTATGAGTTGTATGTTGTGTATGACAACGATTTTGTTGTATGTTGTATTTGTAATGATTGACTAACAACGATCTGTATGTATTGGGATAACAATATCATTGTTAGACATAATTTCATTTATTAGAAAACATTGTTGATTTTATTAGACAACATTGTTGATAGCGATTTTATTAGATAGCATTGTTGATTTTATTAGACAACATTGTTGATAGCGATTTATTAGATAGCATTCTTGATTTTATTAGACAACATTGTTGATAGCAATTTTAATAGATAGCATTGTTGATTCAATAGACAAAAAGATAAATGCTATACAACCATCTATTAATAGACATAGATATTATAGTTAGTCTGCGTTATCATCTTTAGACTTGTTAATGGGAAGCGACATTGATTGTTGACAACAATATGAAAAGACAACATTTTGCATGTGAATGTCAACGTTTTTGTAGGTGAATGACACTATGGTATTATGGGAATGATAGTGTTGTGATTACTGTTGTGCATGAATTCATTTTCCTCCAACATATAATAGACATCAAATTTTAGACAAAATTTCATAAGATGACAACGATTTTATGTTTCTTATAGAGAACAATATCATAGGGTTGATAGAGAACACTATCACATATTTAATGTACAACATTATAATGTAATTGATAAACAACGATTTAGTAACAAATGAATGCTCAACATGGCATCCCTGCATACTGCTAACTTAATATACTCTGGATTGTTTTCTATCTTTTAAAAATGGTCAGGGTAAAGATCTGTTGAATATTGAATATCGAGGGAATATTTCATCGATGGATAATATCGTCCCTTAATTGATATATGTTTGCAATAGAATTTGTTGCGCAAGGAATTTAATGTGTTGTATGATTGTTACAATAGTCAGATTTCCCTTGCATCTTGTTGACTTGTCGATTAGGTGCTTGTGTTTAGTATTCCTATATTTTGACGGTTAATTCTGTCTCCTAGCGCGTTGGATTTTTCTTGGGTTATTGGTCTAGATCTATTATGTTGTGCCTTGGTTACTGTCACGCCTACCACTTGTGATAGCTTGATTCCTGATGAGGGGATCATTGCGTGCCTTGGTTGATAGATGCGAATGATAACCTGGCTGGAGTTTTGTGCTTCCCAATGTGGGCACATTGTTTGTTGTAATTTATGTTGGTACTTGATTATGTAATGCCTCAATGCGTTTGGTTTACACGTCGTATAGGTTTCTAGTTACGGTTCGTCGAAGCCAATGTGTCGGGATGTTGATGTTTTCCTTTAGCTTGTAGGCTTTGTCTTTCTTGTGTCGGGCGGGTAGCTATTTTTATCTGTCTATTGATTATTGCATGTTTCATCCGGTTGCATGGTGTGCTAGTACGCTAGGTCATTCTTGTTTGTTGCCTGAATGTGTTCGTTGTCAAGTCAAGTTGATTATTTATTGTCGTTTATTTCCTTCCTACTTAAAACAAAAAAGAATTGCACTTTCTTTGCATTGCATGTAGTCTTAACGATTGGGGACGTTACATATGGTATCGGATCTTGTTCGACCCATGACTTGGGATCACTATGACGTCCGTTGATTTGAGATTTGATTATAAGGTTGCTAAATAATTTGATTTGTATTCATGCAGGTAATCATGGTTAGAGGACGTCGCGAAGGCAGATGACGGGGTGCTAGGGGAGGAGGCGCGACGTCCCCAGTAGTATCCATGCCTGAGGGGTCTAACCCCTAGGGAGATGAATAGGTTGTCGGGTAGGAACATATAGTTGTGGGTGATGTGGTTGGGATGATGAGGTATTTTCAGCAGATGTATGAGGCACTAATCAACCATTTGGATAGAGATGAGGCTAGGATGCCAACACCTGCTGAGGGTCCACCATGTGCTCTGTTTGGTACTGGTAGCATTCACCACGAACTCGAGAAGGTCAAATTTCTCGAGTTCTTTGGTGCCCCGGATAGCACATCCACCGACGCATGGTTGGAGAATATGGATATGTGATTTTCACTTCATGACTATACCTCCAACATGAAGGTCTACATGGCGTTATTTAAACTTAAGGGGAGCGCTCTTCTATGGTGGAAGATGCTCCTGCCTCAATTGAACATGGTCGTCAAAGACGTGTCATGGGAACTGTTTGAGGAATGATTCCGAGAGAGGTATCTATAAAAGGAATTCATTGAGCGTCAGCTCAACGAGTTCAACACATTGCAACAGGGTAGTCATACGGTGCCCGAGTACGAGGCACATTTTATGGAGTTTCTTCGATATGTTCCGCACCTTAATACCGAGAAACTTAAGGTCAACATGTTTGTGTTTGGCCTTAATGTCAACATTGGTGCAAAGGTTAGGATTATGATGCGTCAAACCTTGCATGATGTCATTCAGAAGGCCCTCATAGCAGAGGAGGAGCTTATCAGTGGGGTTCAGAGCAGGACTCTAGCGAGACCAATAGGGTAGGTATCGTCTGGTGCGCACCAACATCAGACACCAGCTAGACATACGCTAGGATATCGTGGCTTCCAGAGAGGATCCACTTTCACTAAACCTCGATGACCAGTGATGCAACAACAAAATCCTTACCAAGGACCACAACACTAGAAACAATGTTGACCGCAACAACAACGATTTAGGCCTATTTATCAAAACAAACTAGGGTTCCTGAACGGATGGCCATCAGATTCTACTTCAGGTACCAGGAGTACTATACTGAAGAAAGGGTGTTGGACATGTGGGGAGCCACATTACTAGTGCGACTACCTAGTTGAGAGGATTAGATCATCTGGCTCATCCAGACCCACTACCATGGAAGATTTGGGAAAGGCCCATCGGATTCATGTAGCGGTGAATAACTGTCATGCAGAGAACCAGTTGACTATGCTCGAGACGTTAGGTACCGTTGTTGACCAGAACCTTAGTATTTTGATAGATCCAAGTGCTACTGAGAGTTTCATTTCTGGGGCAACGCTAAAAAGAATTAAGGTAAAGGCATTCAAACAGGATGAATTTAGCTTTGTAGAAATGGATTCTGGAGCCAAATAGAAGGTTGGTGGGAAGGTTACAGGTTTTAGCCTTAACTTGGGAGAGTTTGTAAATAGGGCCAAACTATACGTCATGATCTTAGGATCTTATGACATCATGATCGGTATGGACTAGTTGGAATCACATGAGGCAATACTCAATAGTAAGATGAAACAATTAAGCTTGGTCGTTGATGAGGGATAGAGAAACATGATTGTAGGTTAGAACTAGGGAGTTTCCCTGAGTTTCATCTCTTCCTTGCAACTACGGAAGAGCATGTGCAAGGGATGTAATCTTTATGCAATCCTTGCATTATACAAGAAGAGAGTAGCGGAAGCTCTAGAAAACCTTCCAGTGAAGAGAGAGTTTGCGGACGTCTTCCCTAAGGATTTACCTGGGATGTCGCCAGAGAGGGAGTTGGAATTTACCATAGACCTAAAACCGAGGACCGAACCGATAGCAAGAACACCTTATCGGATATCGATCCGAGAGTTACAGGAATTGAGAATGCAATTGAAGGAGTTGCTAGACCTAGGAATTATACGTCCAAGTGTGTCACCGTGGAGTGTGGCTATTATCCTCATATAGAATATGGATGGGTTTTGGAGTCTCTTCATTGACTATCGTCAATTGAAAAATACAACGATCAAGAATCAATATTTGTTGGCAAGGATTGATGATTTGTTTGATCAGATGAAATGCGCGACGAGATTTTCAAAGATTGAATTGAGATCAGGGTGTCACCAGTTATGGGTCAAAGAGGATGACATCCCTAAGACCGCCTTTAATACGAGGTTTGGACATTACGAGTGTATTGTTCTACCGTTTGGACTAATGAACGCCCCAGGGCTATTTATGAGTTTGTTGAACAGGGTGTTCCATGAATACTTGGACAAGTTCATCCAAGTATTCATTGATGATATTTTGATTTAATCTCAGCTGATGGAGGAGAATTACACACACTTGCACCTGGTACTACAACATATACGAGAGAACAAATTGTATGGGAAATTGTCTAAATGATCATTTTATCAATCGAAGATTCATTACTTAGGGCATGTCTTCTCCGACAAAGGTATCGTCATGGATACAACAAAGTTAAAGGCTATTATGGAATGGCCTACACCGATGAATGTCCCAGAAGTGCATAGCTTCATGGGTGTAGGGGGATACTATCGATGGTTTGTCGAGGGTTTTTCGAAGATAGAAAATTCGATTATGGAATTGCAGAAGAAGAACAAGAAGCTTGTTTGGACCAAGAAATGCGCGAAGCATTTCAAAGGCTCAAGGAGTTGTTGACAACAACACCGATACTAAGGTCCCTTCCATGGACATGGACTTCTTGGTATGCACTGACGCATCCAAGGAAGGCTTAGGTAGAGTATTGATGTAAGACGATCGAGTGATCGCTTACATCTTGAGAAAGTTGAGAAGGCATGAGAATAAATATGCGATGCATGATTTGGAGTTGTTAGCCATTGTTTATGCCTTGAGAGTTTGGAGACACTACCTTATTCGACGAAAATTTGAACAAAAAATGGACCACTGTGGACTACAACACATATTTACGCAAAGCAACTTGAATGCGCGAAAATGATATTGGTTAGAATTGCTTAGCGAGTATAATTCAAGATTACTTACATAAAAGGAACAGTGAATAGAGTGGCAGATGCGTTGAGTTAGAGACCATGCATATTTTCGGTGATGCCTCTTCAGATGAATCTACGTGAAAAGATTCTAACTTTATAGCGCGAAGATAACTAGTACAAATAGGTCAAGGATTTTATCGGACAAAACACAATGATGATACCAAAATTTGAAGGATTTACTTTGAACGAAGACAAATTATTGATATTTGAAGGTCAAATTTATGTATCGACCAATGACTAGTTGAGGATTTTTATCCTAAACGAGGCTCACAGATCAATGTACATGGCTCGCCTGGGAGTCACGAAGATGAGGGCAGACCTTAAAACCTTATTCTTTTGGAAAGGAATGAAGGCAAACATAGTCAACTACGTGGCAAGATGTCTAGAATGTCAGCAGGTGAAGATTGAATATAGACATATGACATGATTACTACAATGACACGCTATTCCAGAATCGAAATGGGAGGTCATTTCGATGGATTTCATTGTTGGATTTCCACTGACGGCAAGGAGACATGACTCGATTTTTGTGGTAGTCGAGTCTCTGACGAAGAGTGATCATTTTATTCTTGTGCGTACTACATATCAGACACATGACATAGATATAGTTTTCATCAAAAAGATTGTGAGGTTGCATGGCGTGCCTAAGAGGATTATATCCGATCGAGGATCGATGTTTACTAGACGATTTTGGACTAGTTTCCAAGAGGCCTTGGGAACCCAACTTAAATTTAGTACCACGTATCACCCAGAGACAGACGGGCCAACTAAATGAAAAAACCAAATCTTGGAGGATTTGTTGTGTATGTACATTATGGACAACCATAAGCATGGGGAGGAATTCTTGCCACTTGTATAATTTGCATATAACAACAATTATCAAAGCACCATTAAGATGGCGCCTTTCGATTTTCTTTACGGGTGACCACGTCAGACACATTTGAGTTGGGACAGGCTTGAGGATAGGGTCCTGGTGGGACTAGAAGCGATCCAATAAATGGAAGATCAAATGAAAAAAATAAGACAAAGGATCAAGGAAGCGCAGGATCAACAGAAGATTTATGTCGATGCGCATTGTGTCGACCGTAGTTACGAAGTTTGCGATTGAGTATTCTTATGGGTGAAACCGCATAAGATTTCGATCAAGTTTGGAAAGGGTTTTAAAATCTCTCCTAGGTTAGTGGGACTTTTCGATATTTTGGAAAGGAAGCGACCCGTGGCCTATGGACTATCCTTGCCTGATTTTTTGAGGTGTATGGATGATGTTTTTCACATATCTATTTTGATACATTATATTAGTGATCCTACACATGTTATTGAAATGAGTTACTTGCAAGTATCTGATGTGGGTGCGCTCATGGAAGAGCCAATGCGCATCCTAGACCATCACATTCGACAGCTACAACGTTGAACAGTAGATTGTTGGGACCACACATTGTACCTTTTTGCTCATACTTTTTTCCATTGTTATACCCTTCATCACCTATATTTAGACTCATATTATCACTTCACCTGATCACCCCAAGGTATACAACGCCTTTCTCATCACTATATGTTTAACTTGTTTTGCATAACACTTTACATTTCTTTTGAACCTAACCATTGATTAGAAGTGCAGAAGTGTCCATATTTGCAGAATAGTATTTCAGACCATTGCTAAAACACAGAACTACCCAAGCCGCTGTTGAGCTGATGTTGAAACACGGGAGCTGCTACACAGTCCGAGGATGCATATGCCGAAACACGAAGCAGCTACACGGTTCAATGCAGATGCCGAAACACGGAGCTGCTACACAGTCCGAGGATGCATATGCCGAAACACGAAGCAGTTACACGGTT
>ML781981.1:1825027-1836039 GCA_009831015.1 Picea engelmannii | reverse complement strand
GGAATGCTTATCAATGATCCTTTGGAGATCTTGAGGAATAGATGGCTTAGATGTTTGAACATCTAGTGAGCATAGTTGTGCAATAACACCTTGATGCCCCTTTTTCAATAATTTTGTCATGCCATTAGAGTTTATCACCTTACCGGGTTTCCCTGTGATACCTCTTAACTCAATTTCTTTTCGTTCCAATGAAAATTTCATGAAAAGTTCTTGAAAATTAAAAGCCATTGTTCCTAATGATTGTAACCATTGGATTCCTAATACAACATCTGCACCACCCATGGGTATAGCAATCATTGGACTATTCATTACATATTGCCCCATAGTAAGATTGATCTTATTGCATTTCCCTGAACAATTGATAGGTCCTCCATCCGCAATCATTACTTGAAACTCTGGCGCTGGATATACAAAGCAAATGAGACCTTTGGCTAATTTATAGTGAATGAAATTATGAGTACTTCTAGAATCAATTAGGACTATTACCTTTTTCTTTTTGATGTATCCTTCGATCTTGAGGGTTTGAGGAGTGCTAATTCCAATCAATACATTACATGATATCATGGGAGTCAACTCTTCAGACAAAATTGCTTCTACGTTTTGATCTTGAGATGGTTCTTGTTCTTGTTCTTCTTCCTCTTCACAATCTATGTAGAATAATTTCTTCTCACCACACTTATGTCCCTTACTGTACTTGCTGTCACAATTAAAGCATAAACCTTTTTCTTTTCTTTCCTCCAAATGTTGAGGTGTCAACCTTGTAGGTTGAGGTGTTTTAGAAGAAGGAACATTATTCTCTCTATAGATGTTAAGATTGGTCCTTCTAGTAGCCATAGCCATATTTTTACTTTCAACATTTCTTTCCACCTTAAATGCATTCTCCAATGTTTTGTGTTCCCAAAGGTGAACCTCATGTTGAATGTTATCCTTTAAAGTTCCTATGAATACATCAATCAAGTGCTTATCTGGAATATCAGTTACCTTTATATTCAATCTTTGGAAGTTCTCAATGTGTTCGGTAATTGAACCCTTTTGCTTGAGATTTATCATTTGGCTAAAGAAAGTATTGCTCCTTGTATCCTCATAGTGTGCTATCATTTCTTCCGTGAAAATTGTCCAAGTGACGAGTGATTTGCGAGAACAAAACCATCGATACCATACAAATTGATTAGGTTCTAAATATAAAGAAACAATTTGTACCTTTTGTGTATGTTGCACATTACAGAGATCAAAGAATTGCTCCATCTGAAGTATCCATGTGATTGGGTCCTTGCCATCAAACTTCCTCATATCAATCTTAGGAACGTGGTTGGTCTTCAAACCAATGTTGGAGTTCCTCCATTCTTGATTTACCTTCCTTGTGTTGTCATCATGAATTTCATGGGATGCATTTTCACTTTCAGGTGTCTTCTCTGTTACAAAATTTTTCAATATTTCCATGATCTCTCCTTTTAAACCATCTATCTTAGTATCCAACTTATCTTCCATTGAATCCATCTTGGTATCCAACTTAGCTTCCATTGAATCCATCTTAGTATCCAACTTAGGTTCCATTGAATCCATCTTATTTTGTAGTTCATTTATGTCCCTATGCATTTCTTCACCTTCATCAAGAGTCCAAGTAGGATTTTCTGGAGGCTTATTTGGTGAAGAAGTTCCCTTTTTGGGTGGCATGTTGGCCAAGTATCACTTTTGAACCTTGATTTTGAGGTGGTTCTACTAGACAATATTTCTTTTGTTGTATCTCCCAAGTTTCATCCCTTCTGGGTATGAAAATTTCTTTTATGTATTTCTCTGATATTTCTTCTTTGCAATGCCACAGGTATGATCAAAATTGGATGTGCCAAGTGGAATTTTCGGTAACTTTCCCACGACTTGCCGATTTTTGGCCTTTCTAGGATATCTCACTTGTATAGTGTGCCCCTCACAAAATAATGGACTTAAAATTTTGAAACTCACACCAGAAATACTACGGACTGTCCACGATCCAATGAAACCAGTCCCATGTAATTTGGATACTCTAGGAAGAAGTTATGATTTTTTTACCCGGAACACTTTATTGAGACTAGTCAATAGGACTAGTCAGATACCCTATCTTACACAGGGTATATCTAAAAATTTAAGATGACCCAGAAGCTGAAATTTTTACCACAGATACCTTAATAATTTTTGGAAATATCCTCCATAGTGTAGGGTCTGAAATGTTACATAAATTCTTTTATAGAAAAAATTCTGCAATGACTCAGTTCAGGATGATTCCAGAACCCTATCTTGTACAGGTTGTATCTCCTAAAGTGTATGGTCTCAGGAGCTGAATTTTTAAATCAACGTAACTTGATCCATCTACTAAATATCCTCCAAGTCGTTCCTTCTGAAATGTTGCAGAAAAATAGTTATAGAGAAAATTCCAAGTTGTCTCAGATGTAGCAACAAAACCCCAAGACCTTGAGCTCTGATACCATATGTTAAGAACCAAATATCAATATAGCATAGAAAATCATTAGAAAAAGTACTCAACGCCTTGAAAAAGAGATAATTTCAAATAATAAGCCTCTTCGAGGGGGAAACCTCCTTTTACCTCACTTAAATGTTCAAGTACAAGATGATTCAAAATGAAAATGTCTCCTTGGTATATATAAGAGACTAGGAGGTATAATTACGACTAATGGCCTAAAGTCGACATAAATAAAATAACCTTACTAATATAATATGCCCCAATTAAGGGGTAATGAGCCAATATTAGGGCTTAATAGACAATGACCTCAGAGCATTCGCATTTGTCTAAGGTACGCCTACTAAATTTGTTACTTCCAATGAAATATAATTTACACATGTTTGTTTTTCTGTACTCGGCTGAAGATTTCATTTCCATGAGATTTCTTGTACATGCATTCCTATGGTACTTATAATCCCCTTGTCACTTGATTTATTCAGTAAGGACCCTTGCTATCCACTGTATCCTTTATTTATGAGTTACTGTCTCTTTGCGGGTGGCCAAAATGAGGCCTGGACTCAAAACCTTTCCTACGTTCTTGTATCTCCTGCATGCGTTTTCTTTATTCCTTGATTTTGCTTTTGTTTCACTATTTTCTTCTCCACAGAGAAGATGTGGATGCAGATTGTGTTTTTGTCTTCCGTCCCTTATCCTAAAGTTATTATTCTATGCCTGAGTAGCCAACCAGGAGCCGAATCGATGGTCATCACTTCGGTGTTTAAATACTTATAGATTCAAATGCCCTACTTTCTTGTGCATGTATAATAAGTGAAGGATAAGTTTTGCCCAATTATCTAACCCTTACTTATCTCTTCATTTTTCTCTTATGATTAATACCTGATATTTGTGCCTTCTTATGATTGAGTATCTCCACATTTTTGTTTGATTCATCTCTGATCGATTAGTCTCGACGCTTTGTTTGATTCATCTCTGATCGATTCATCTCTACGCTTTGTTTGATTCATCTCTGATCGATTCATCTCTGCATTTTCTTATGGATGATTATCTCTGCGATTAATCTCTGATCGATTTCTTGGCATTTATCTCTGTGATTTCTTGGCATATTACCTAACACTTTGATTGGTACAATCTTTGCGATTTTAATGAAAAATCCCAACAATCTTTGGGATCTTGGCTTGTGACAGAACACTCACCCCACGATTTTTTGGGCATAATACACATAATCTATACCACAAATTCTGGGCGATTTACCTAGTTCTGATACATTGAATTCCCCCATCCTTCACCACTATGTTTTGATTGAATTTGAATAACAACATTGATTACTGTTGACAACGATCTAATATTATGGATTTCCACATCATGGATAGCAGATTCAATAATTATTGAAAACATTTTTATATATAATGTGTTACGGAGATATAATTATAGGGATTTTAGTGACAACGATTTTGTTGTATGTTGTGTTTGTAATGACATCGATATTGTTGTAAGCATTGTATGTTGTGTATGGCATCGATTGTGTTATATGTTGTGTTTGTAATGATTGATTGACAATGATATTTATGTATTGGGACAACGATATCACTGTTAGACATAGTTTCATTTATTATACAACATTGTTGATTTTATTAGACAACATGGTTGATAGTGATTTTATTAGATAACATTGTTGATTTTATTATACAACATTGTTGATAGCGATTTATTAGATAGCATGGTTGATTTTATTAGACATCATTTTTGATAGCGATTATTAGACAACATTGTTGATAGTGATTTTATTAGATAGCATTGTTGATTCTATAGACAGAAAGATAAATTCTATACAACCATCTATTAATAAATAGAGATATTATAGTTAGCCTGCATTATCATCTTTAGACTTGTTAATGGGCAGTGACATTGATTGTTGACAACAATATGAAAAGACAACATTTTTCACGTGAATGTCAGCGTTTTTGTAGGTGAATGACACTATGGTATTATGGGAATGACAGCGTTGTGATCATTGTTTTGCATGACTGTGTTTTCATCCAACATATTTTTATATGATAGACAGCATTTCATAAGATGACAACGATTTTATGTTTCTTATAGACATCGATATCATAGGGTTGATAGACATTACTATCACATATTCAATGTACAACATTATAATGTAATTGATAAACAATGGTTTAGTAACAAATGAATGGTCTGCATGGCATTCCTGCATACTGCTAACTTAATCTACTCTGGATTATTTTCTGTCTTTTAAAAATGGTCAGGGTAAAGATATGTTGAATGTTGAATTCTTATTAATAGATAGCAGGTTATTGTAGAATGGATTCACAAGGGAATATTTCAGCGATGGCTAATTGCATCCCTTAATTGATATATGTTTGCAACAAAATTTGTTGCGCAAGGAATTTAATGTGTTGTATGATTGTTATAGTAGTCATATTTCCCTTGCATCTTGTTGACTTGTCAATTCGGTTCTTGAGTTTAGTCTTCTTGTATTTTGACAGTTAATTCGATCTCCTAGTGTGTTGGATTTTTCTTGGGTTATTGGTCTATATATGTTATGTTGCGCCTTGGTTACTGTCATGCCTACCGCTTGTGACAGCCTGATTCCTGATGAGGGGATCATTGCTTGCCCTGATGGATAGATGTGAATGATAACCTGGCCAGAGTCTTTTTCTTCCCTATCTGGGTGTATTGTTCGTTGTAATTGATGTTGGTACTTGGTTCTGTAATGCCTCAATGCATTTGGTTTACGCGTTGCAGAGGTTTCTAGTTATGGGTCGTCGAAGCCGATGTTTTGGGATGTTGATGTTGTCCTTTATCTTGTAGGCGTTGTCTTTCTTGTGTCGGTCGGGTAGCCATTTTTATATATCTATTGATTATCACATGTTTCATCCGGTTGCATGGTGTGATAGTACGTTGGGTCATTGTTGTCTATTGCCTAAATGTGTAAGTTGTGTTCGTTGTTAAGTCAAGTTGATTAATTGTTGTTGTTGATTGTCTTCCTTCTTAAAAAAAAAATTGCACTTATTTTGCATCACATGTAGTCGTAACGATTGGGAATGTTACACTATATAGATGAATATTGTAGGTTTAAAAAAAACAAATTTTCATACGAGCATGAAATTACTCATGGCATTGGAGAGATTCAAATAAATTGGTGACATTCTACATGTTATCCACTTGGAGGAGGTTGTATGATTGGAGAACACCTTACTTTGGATGAGGATAATTTGGCATCAAAGAGGATTTAATTGAGCCCTATACATAATGAGGTGGCATGTATGATTGCATGGAAGCACGGAACCAAGCCCAAAATATCTTAAACATTTTATATATTTACATCGTTTCCACCTTTCAAGACTCATTACTTCATAAGAAGTAGTTAAGTCAACTAGATCTAACCAGTATTGAATCCTCTCTTAATACTTTTTTAAGATTGAGATCGGATATATAATTTTCCTTATATATTGAAATCAAAGTTCAATACTAATTGTTTCCCTCCCTTGAATGAAATTGTTGGTGAGACATAAAAGAACCACCCCACTCACCTACTATCAATTCAGATTGACAATTAAGCATGGAAGCCTAGTTTATCTCATGCTAGGTGCAAGAGACACATGAACATAGAAATATAGGAAATATGTGAACAGTTTAAGCTCTTTGAAATTTTGTGGATTTGTGCATGAAACATATTCAACTAGAAATATCATGTGGAAAAACAAGAAATTCCATAATATGTGAGAAGTGAAATGTTTGAAAATATTCACCTATGAGGTATGAGAAATAGAGATGGTGATATATCACAAGTATATATTGTCTTAGAACATTTTCTAGGCTTTTGTTTCTCTATATTTTCAATGACCATTTTTTTAGGTGAAAAAACATTTCACACAATCATAAATATCTCCAGTATAATTCTTCCTACCAATCTTTTAATTTTTGCATACCCAACATCAAGATTTGACTAACAACCATTTTGAATTTTTGTAGACCTCATTCTATTGGGATTTAATGCCAAAAAAATATATAGGTAGAATTCAGATTAGAGTGAATTTTAGCGATTGAAGGAACCAACAAACAAGGAACATAGAAATATAGGAAATATGTGAATAGTTTAAGCTATTTTGAAAGTTTTTGGATTCGTGCATGAAACATATTCAACTAGAAATATGATGTGGAAAAACAAGAAATTACATAATATGTGAGAAGTAAAATGTTTGAAAATATTCACCTATGAGGTATGGGAAATAGAGATGGTGATATATCAGAAGTAGATATTGTCTTAGAACATTTTCTAGGATTTTGTTTCTCTATATTTGCAATGACCATTTTGTTTAGGTGAAAAGAGATTTCACACAATCATGAATATCTTCAGTATAATTCTTCCTACCCATTTTCAAATTTCTGCATACCCAACATTAAGATTTGACTAACAACAATTTCGAAGATTTGTAGACCTCATCCTATTGGGATTTAACGCCAACAACATATATATGTACCATTCGTATTAGATTGAATTTTAGCGATTGAATGATCCAAAAAACAACATGGTCGAATGCAAATGGATTTTTTTATAGCACAAATTTATGAATTCTAAAAAAGTGTAAAGGCACCAGTGGTTGTAGATAAGATAACCAATGTGTAAAACTGAACCCGAGCTCCAAATATTAACAAAATTTTGTCCTTGTAGTTATATGAAGTTAACAACACTTCAAATATGAAAAGGGGACAAAACATAATCCTATTTGAACAACTAATGTACACTGGAAACCTTTGAGTACTTACTTCTACATTCACTAATATAGAAATCACATCCAACAATGTTTTAGACGCTCTAACCAGATTTGGTTCTCAACAGAAATTTGAGACATACCATGTCTCCATTGTCAAAGTTATATTTATCAAGGAAGATAAGCCAATAACCCAACCGGTGAGGTACCAACCTAGAATGTTGCAAGAAAATCAAAACAGTTACATATTCAAGAGGAAACAAATAGAGGTTAAAGGAAGTGAATTTATCCCCAAGGTGTAATATGTTTTACAATTAAATCAATGAAGGAATGACTTCGCAAGAACTGAATATCACACGTACAAGGTTGTAAGGCCTCATATGTCTCTAAAGTAGGATACCCATGAATTAAATTTCAATTTTTTTTTGTAGGTGGTAGACACTACTTCATGCTTTCACCCAAGATTTTATGAAATATCAGCTCTATCAACTTTATTAATTTTCTCTAGCGTAAAGAGTCATGTATTTCTTAACCAAAATCCCATTTCATATGAAAATTATCTTGACAAATATTTCATTGTTGAGGATAGAGTCTCTACTAAATAGAAATGTCACATCTAGGACTAAGCTAGAGAAATAAGAGTCGTGTGACAAAAAGAATCTAAAATTGTGCATTTGGCTTCTCAACGGGATAAAAAATGAGATTCATCCAATAATTAGTTTTCCTTGTAAACTCAATTGAATAATTCTAGAGGAATATATAAAATATGATAGAAAGAGAGGGGGATTATCAAGGTCCAAGTTCCTCTTCTTCTGAGGGTGGGAATTCTCTTGTAAAGTTTTAAAAGCCTAGGTGTAATGTACCCCATCCACTAAATAATAAAAAATAGTTTAGCAATTTCGACCTCATGACCTCCAATTCCAACAACACGCCTCAACCAAAGAAAGCAAGACAAAGATAAATAAAACACTCAACTTTGGCACAAATACTAGAAAAGATCCACTATAAGGAAATATTAGCATGCTAAAATCTCCCAAACACTCCCTCAAAGATTAAATACAAGCCTAAACATAATGGTAATTGTGTGAATTTTGTAACTCTAAATTTAATTCACTAGGGGGCCTTCTCTTTGAAGGGAACTTGTCTTGATCTTGCAAAGCCAACAAGTGAGGGGTTCTAACTAGAATTGGAATAGAGCCAACTCAGGTTGCTAGAGAATAACAATGAGATAACATGTCATGACTCATAATACAATAAACTAGACATTTGTGATAGACCCTACATATTAATTTATGAATTTTATGTCATTTTGTTGCCTATATTAATCATTTTTGTACTTTGTGAGCATAGACAGACTAGTGCAAAAGTCAGGGGGAACGTGCAACCTCTGTGGGCCTAGTCAAGCCTTGTGAGCCATGATCAAAAGTATGGCATCTATAAAAAGTTAGGTTGAACATAAAATTCCTATGAGATAGAAACAAACAATCTTCCTTATATTACAAATGATGTAAATGTATTGATCTAGTGGGTGGGCACGTGTAACATTGTCCACCATCAGGTGAAATTCGAATTGCCAAGTTGATAGTCAAGTTGAATGAGTTCTTAAAATCAAGTTGTAAAAGGTCAAGTTAAGAGTCAAGTTGAATGAGTTGTTAAACTAAAGTTGTAAAAGTCAAGTTGCATGCATGGAATGCATGCATGACAAGTGGCATGCATGCATAACAAGTAGCATGCATGCATGTCAAGTGCATGATGAGATGGCATGCATGCATGTCTAGTCATAGGTCAAGTTGCATGGTGAGTTTGCATGCCATTCATTGCCAAGTCACAAGGTCGAGTTGTAATGGTAACTTGAGTCTCAAGTCAAAGTTCTAATTTGAGTCTCATGTCCAATTCTCAATTTGAACTAAGTTAAGTTCAATTCTAATTTGAGTCACATATCCAGTTCTAATTTGAGTTGAAGTGTTAAGTTGAGTTGGATTACACATTCAATCAAGTTACTATTTACAGTTCTCTCTTCCTCCTTCAATTCGCCTACATATACAAAGGTGATCCCTCATTCCAAGAAAATTGTTATCCAAAGTAAGGTTGATAGAGGAGATGAAACATAGGTGTCCAACAAAGTTGACGATAAGTTTCTCCATTAAAATGCTAGTATATCAGTTAATAGAGAGGAAGTATATAAGTTAATAGAGAGGCAACATATCATTCAATACAGAGGAAACATATCAGTCCGAAAAGAAAACACATGTACCCTCCTATCAGTGTTGATATATATCAGTAGAAAAGGCAACAGAGGTGCCCTAGCGCAGCGTGTGAATTATGTCCACAATGCTAGTATCTAACAACATAATAGGACAAAAAGGTATCTCTACTTTTTCAGGCATGTTAGTCAAAGTCAAATTCATATTGGCAAGCTCTTTAAGAGTAGAATTTCGTTGTGGATATTTTGTAAGTGGTCATACATTATCTTTGCAATAAAGGAAGTTTATTTGTTGGGTTTCTTCTCCCTGCATAGGGTTTTCCTAGGGTACATGTGGTGTTAATATGTATGCTGGTAATTCTATAGGGATGTTACTATTCTAATTTGATTATGGATTGTTAAGCTAAATTCAAAGTACAGTCAAAATTTAAAAGTAAACCTACAACTAAGCAATCAATCTCAATATTTTAACATATACATATTCAATAATAATATGAAACCAATCAATGGAAAGGTTTCCAACACAGGTGCATACATATCATTAAATATCTCTTTAATAGGGAATCCAAAGATGTTTTCATCATATGAGGGTGAATCATGTAATAATAAGAAAAATAATATTAATCCTCATCAAGGGTTATCATAACTATGTGGCCATCGTCAAGCATATGCAACATTGTCATTGATATCCATAGCATTGAAACATCAATAAGTATCTTGGATAATAAGTATATATGTCATATTAACCATACCACTAAGGACATGTTAATCATCATCTAATAGTTACCAATGCTTCATATCCCAATAGACAAGAATATTTCATGCTTTTATTAAGAAATGTCAGTATTCATCATAGTATGGGAAATCACATAGGTGTCGTCTAGGTTCATCATACTCAATTATTAGTGGAGGTGAGCATGAATGGGTGTTGAGTATAGAATTCCATCAACAACCATCAAGGATATACACATTCATCAAGTCATACATTTATCATGTGGAAAGAAAATTTCTAACCAAGAATCATCTCAAAATAAGAGTTCAACTAATACTATTAAACACCAAATTATCTAAACATAGTTACCAATTTAACAAGAACTCTACAAAGTTCTTGTTTTTTTTTGGGTCAAGTTTTTTACTCCGTTTTTAAATATGGTGCTACTGGTAACACCCCCTCCCCTTTTAGGTGGGTTTTTGATATTTTAAATCTTATGATACATAATGTTTCCACTTTTTTTTTCAATGCTTTTTTTTCATCTATTTTCAAAGTGTACAATCTATTTATTATTATTTTTTTCTCAACGATGTTTTTTCATCTATTTTCAAAATTTTCAATTTTTTTTTTGTTCAATGGTGTTTTTAATCATGTTTCCATGCTTTATCCAATGTTAAAAATGTTATACACCATTTACTTTTTTTAAATTAAGATTTTTCAAATAATTATGTGTTAATTAATTTATGGTTCCATAATTTTTAAATATAGTGGAAAATATCATTTTTAACACATTTTTTACCTTTACTTCAATACATAGAAAACAATTATAGTTAAATAACACTATTTTTAAATATTTAAAAATATATATATATAATTCATTTCTTTTTGGACAAATTAATAACT
>ML781981.1:1776177-1796772 GCA_009831015.1 Picea engelmannii | reverse complement strand
AGATGTATAACATAAAAGATGAATAATGAGAAATTAAGGTGATGGATGGTGATTTAATAATGTGAAATGGACATGTAAATGGGAAATGGATACTGGGAGATTAAGGTGATGGATGATAGTTTAATAATGTAGACAGGGATAATAAGAGGATAATGGTGTTAGTTTTTTTTTGGAAATTTCTTTATGTTATACTACATAGGTGATGTCATTCTCACATATGCCTATAAAGAGGAAGTAATAAAATATAAATATGGTCTTAGTTTTTTGGAATTTTCTTTATGTTATATTACCTAGGTGATGTCATTCTTCCACAAGTTAGGAATTAATTTCTTCTTTGTAAAATATTATAACTATTAGATTGACTTTGAATCTTACCCTTGCCATCGCCCCAAGAATTTTCTGAAGACCCAACTATTACTTAGGTGGGTTTTTGTTTAATTTGTTATTTTTATTCCAGGGTCTGTTCTTAAGGTTAGACTAAAATTTTACCCTAAAAGTTTTAGACTTAGTACTTGGATTTTGAACTGGGCGACATTGGGTTAGGGAAGTTGTTTAATAATTTATTAAGGCGTTAATGTCTTAGGGCTATTTAGGTTTGTTTCCTTCATCCACATCAATGCGACGTGCCCTTCAGGACGCACCACGTGCTCCAAGGGTGCCACTCGCCTCGTTCATTTCCTTTGCGCGATGTGCCCTTCAGGATGCACCTCGTGCTTCAAGGGTTCCACTCGCTCCTTGTGTTTCTTTTGTGCGACGTGCCCTTCAGAATGCACCATGTGCTCCAAGGGTGCCACTCGCCAACTGGACTGGTTGGTAGACATCTATAACCCTTGGAGTCAACACTCCGTCAGGTGAACTTGTGGGAGACTAAGGGATCTAAGGAATAAGGCCCCCGCCTTATTGCGCGCCCCTTAGAATCATTGTGAGAGACTGTCTCAGTCTTCCCTCACGGCATCGTGCATCCTCTCGAAACTAGGTAATCGTTAACCTACAGTTCAAGCCACGGTGGGAGTGCTAGTAGGCGGTGGCAAGGCTGTTGTCCACCCCTCTCCCTCAACCTCTATGGAACTCATGTGTGGCCCCTTTACTCCATATGTGAGTCTGGTCGGCAAGCTATCGTCAGCCTGCATCATCAACAATCATGTCAGAAATGTGAACATCAAATCATCAAATCAATGAAATATCACAGTAAATAAATCAACCCAAATAACACACTCCCTGACTCAGTCCAGAGTCCAAGGGGGTTCCACCGATGCCTCTGCATCCTCAAGGTCCGAAACCCTGCACACTCAATGAAACTGAGTCAGCAGCACCTGTCTACATCAAAGTAGTAAAAGCATCATGTCATCTATCATAACGCATCATAATCAAGGATAAATAGTTAACATCAGAAAGTCCAGATCACTTGCGAGCAAGTGTCCTCAAATAATAAGTTTTCTTAGTGCGCCAGAGTGGGATGTTACAGTTGCATACATGACATACATAAAGTTGCATAAGTTGTATAAAGTTGCATAAGTTGCATAGTTTCATAAAGTTGCATAGTTGCATAAAGTTGCATAAGTTGCATGTTGCATGCATACATGTCAAGTGCATGTTGAGTTAGTTCACATTCATGTCCAGTCAAGGTGATATGTTCCATGTTTTTTATTGTGTAATATGTTACCAATAGAGATTTTATCATGTAAAAATCAATCATTAAATTGGTAAAAATTTCATAAACATAAAGTTTCATAAATTTGCATAAGTTGCATAGTTGCATAGTTGCATAGTTGCATAGTTGCATAAGTTGCATATTTCATGCATGACATGCATTGCATGCTGGTGCATATGTCGCAACCCTCACGGTCCGACCCGCTCTCACCAGGACCTTCTTTCACACAGGTCCGAACAGTCAAAGAACTCTTCCAACTCCTCTGGGGAGTTCTCACTACCCACAGTTCTCCCTTCGGCGATCTCTCCTTCGCTTATCGGGAAATCGGGTTTCGCGGTATCGCGAAACTCGGGAACACAATTCACATGCAACTCAAAACCTCGATTCCCGATGGGTCAGCAGGTCAACATTTCCTTCCTTATCGGGTATTTCCCTATTGGGAAATCGCTGCTTGTGGTGTCGACAACCTGACTTTCCAAACCCCAAGCTCCGAGGTGCCGATCTTCCGATGCAATGCCACCTGGACTCCACTCGTACCTGTGGTCCCACACTGCCACTCCACCTCTCTCCCTCGTGCGATCAAGAATCGCGGGGTTGCGATTTCACCAATCGAAATTCCTTGCAACGAGAATCATCGAACGCCGAATCCCGACCTTCCGGGATCACGTGCCACCTATCCTGTGGAGACCAACGGTTCTGAGTAACTCGGGAAATCACGACTCGCGATTTCGACGAATCTGCGCCTTACCTTGTGAATCACCGAGTGTCGAACCCCGATGGACTTTGACCCTTCCTGCGCCTAGGGTTTAACTCCCGCACAGTTTTTCCATGATCGGACGATACTCGGGACTTCGCGATTTCCTTCTGCGAACCCTGTCCGTTGACTCTTATCCTTGGATATTTTATCCCACTCGAAAGCTTCTCCTGCTCAAGCCTCTCTTGGGTCTGTTTCCATAGTATCCACGAAGGAACTACCCCTCCTGAGCTTGTTAGTTTTGTCGCCTTAAGACTTTGTGCACTCTTTCCACGCTCGACCTCTAACAACTCTCAAAGTGATGAGTTTCCCTCGACTCTGCGCACTCACATGCACTTCTCCTGCATGGCTCTTTCAATCCAGTTCAACTTCTGGATGAATGAGAATAAGAGTTTTAACTTTTGAGCCTCATCAACGCACTCTATGCGGATGAATTCAACTGCACTCTATGCAGGAATCTTCTGGCTCAAACAGAGAAACAATTGAAACTCATTCCCTTCTCTCAGACTTCACCTTTACCTGAAATCAGACTTCCAGCCTGCGCACGTCTTGCACGGCTCCAGTGTCAAATCCCGCACCCTGAGGACTTAGAACAAAAGTTATCACTCCCTGAACCCTGCAGTCACGATCTCCTTGCAGACAAATTCCACTGCACTCTATGCAGGAATCTCTTGGTTCAGAAATAGAGAAACAATTGAAACTAATTGTTTTACTCTCACAGATTTTGAATCTACCATGAAATCACATACATAACATATAGAACAAAAGCATAACAAGAAGCAAATATGCAACAACATATTATCAACAACACACAGAGAATAATCACAGCCATGGAATTGAATCAAAGTTTTCTTATTAATTCAATATTTGTACATAGGTGTTCTCTACAAGTTCTTTGCTCTGCTCTTCTTGCTCCTGTTTCTATTCACAATGCTCTGAATATGAATCAATGTACAAAGGAGGGTGCCTATATTCCGTTTTCCCTCTCGAATTCTACAACTATCAAATCTTCAATAAATTCCTATCTACCAGCATTAAAACTATTAAATGCCTTCCTATCTACAATACAATACAAGTTCTCTTCATTACATTAATTCATTTAATGCTTGGCGCAACCACATCAAGGTAATATTCAAAAATAAGTTTGCTGGTGTGTCCAGTTGTTCTCTACTCCACGCGCTGGCTCGCTTGATGAGTTGTAGATGCTCCTGCATCATACTCCTCGGCTCGAAAGATTTCATGGGCTCCTGTCCATGAGCTCCTGCACAGTCTGCCCATGTTTTTGTATAACGGCCTCTGTTTCCCAGCTGGCATCCTCCACTGGGTGATTCTCCCACTTCACCAGGTACTCAAAATACTGCTTCCTCCTGGTCTTCTTGCCCAACCGCTTGTCTAATATATACTCCATCTGTGGCTTCTCTGCGACTGGTAGTTGTTTCTGCCATTGGACCACTGGTTCTTCAGTTCCAGTGTCTGCTTCATCAGCCCTGTATGGGTATAAATCCGAAACATTAAAAATCGGAGATATCCCGATGCCCTCTGGCAATTCAAGCTCATAGGCGTTCTCCCCGAACTTCTTCAGGATTCTGCACGGCCCAATTTTATTCATTTTGAGCTTGTTGTATGTTCCCCTCGGGAACCTTTCCTTCCTCAGGTGAGGCAAAACCATGTCTCCAACTTCAAACTGAAGTTGTCTCTTCCGCTGGTCGGCTCTGCGCTTATACTCTTGATTCGACGTCTGTAGTCGCTGCCTCACCTGACTGTGAAGTTCCTCCATCACTTCAGTGAATTCTTCAGTGCTTGCGCTGCTAGTTTCAGCCTGTCCTGACTCCCTGAGCTCAGAAACTCCCCTCGGCTGTGTTCCATATAAAATCTGGAACGGACTCTTCCCTGTACTCCGATTCACTGAATCATTGTACGCGAACTCTGCCTGTGGCAATATCTGGTCCCAACTGCTGTGGCGTTCCATTACCAAGCCTCTCAACAGATCTCCCAGACTCCGGTTGACCACCTCGGTCTGTCCATCCGTCTGCGGATGATAAGCTGAATTAAATGCCAGATTAGTTCCCAGCTTCTTCCATAGTGTCCTCCAAAAATGACCTATGAATTTAGTATCCCTGTCCGAGACTATGCTTCTCGACAATCCATGCAATCTAACGATTTCTTTGAAAAACAAATTGGCGATGTGCGTCGCATCGCTGGTCTTCTGACACGAAAAGAAATGTGCCATTTTCGAGAACCTGTCCACCACCACAAAGATGGAATCTACTCCTCGCTGTGTCCTCAGCAAACCCAAAACAAAATCCATATTGATTGCCTCCCATGGTCTCTCAGGTATGGGAAATGGTTGATATAACCCAACATTCTACTTTCGGCCCTTTGAATGTTGACATACCCGACACCTGTCAACAAACCTCTTTACGTCTGCTCGCATGCCTGGCCAATAATATGATTCGCTCAGCTTGGCGAATGTTTTGTCATGTCCAAAGTGACCTGCCAATCCTCCGCTGTGTTTTTCCCTAACCAAATTCTCTCTCATGGAGCAATCTGGAATGCACAGTTGATTGCCTTTGAACAACAATCCTTCCTAGATCATATATTCCAGCCACGGACTCCGATCCCTGAGAACTAGATTCTCGGCTGCTTCGTATGCTTCCCCGAAGTCTGCATCACCTGCATACATATCTTTCAGATTCTCAAAACCTAAGTTTTTGACTCTGAATTCCTGCAACAGTAAACATTTCCTGCTCAAAGCATCGGCCACTTTGTTAGTAGTCCCCGAAATGTTCTTTATCACAAACGTGAAATTCTGCATGTACTCTACCCACTTTGCATGCTTCTGGTTCAACTTATCCTGTTGACTTACGAACTGCAATGCATGATTGTCGCTATACAAAACAAACTCCTTGGGTATCAAGTAATTCCTCCACTTCTTCAATGCCTGTATGATGGCATAGAACTCTTTGTCATATGTGAAGTACTTCATCTTTGCATCATCCAGCTTCTCGCTGTAATATGCTACAGGTCTGTCATCTTGACTCAAGACTCCTCCAACAGCATACCCACTGGCGTCACACTTCACCTGAAATGTCTTCTGAAAATTAGGCAACACCAGGATTGGTTGCTCTGTTATCTTTCGCTTCAACAGATTGAAGCTCCTTTCAGCCTCTGCTGTCCAATGAAAAAATTTATGCCGCTTCTTCACCGTGTCCATCATCGTTGCACTAATTCCACTAAAATTTCGAATGAATTTCCTGTAGAAACTAGCTAATTCGTGGAAGATCCTTACCTCAAAAACATTCCTCGGCGATGGCCAATTCCTGACTACCTCCACCTTCTCAGGATCCATCTTCAATTCATTTGCCGAGATTACAAAACCCAAATAGATGAGTTCTGTCTGCATAAATGAGCACTTCTTCAAATTGATCAACAACTTCTCCTGCTGCAGTCTTCTCATCACAATGACTAAGTGCTTCAAATGCTCATCCCTAGTCTTGCTGAAAATCAGTATGTCGTCAAGGTATACGACCACAAACTTTCCAATGAATTCCCGCAGGACTTCATTCATTAGCCTCATGAATGTGCTCGGCACATTTGTCAAGCCAAACGGCATGACCAGCTATTCATACAAACCCTCGTTTGTCTTGAATACTGTTTTCCATTCATCTCCCTCTCTCATCCGGATCTGATGATATCCACTCTTGAGATCAATATTCGAAAAATAATTTGCCCCACTCAGGAAATCCATCAGATCGTCCATTCTCGGCAGTGGAAATCTGTATCTGATGGTGATTTTATTTATCGCTCTGGAGTCGGTACACATTCTCCAGCCTCCATCCTTCTTCGGACTTAGTACTGTCGGAACAGCACACGAACTGAGACTCTCTCTGACCAGTCCTTTGTCCTACAGATCCTGAACCTGCCTTTTGACTTCCTCGTTCTCCTGAGGTGTCAACCTGTACGTGGCCTTATTCGGTAAACTTGCTCCGGGTATGAGGTCAATATGGTGACTCACACTCCGCATCGGTGGCAACGAACCAGGTAGTTCGTCCACAATGATATCAACGAACTCTCCCAACAGTTCTTGAATCTCGTCTGGCAAGTCGTCCACTCTTGTGCTTGTCAGAACAATTATCGGCTTCCTGACAACAAAGAATTGTGGATCTTCATTCTTATCCATCTCTGTGAGAAGCTCCTTCCCACTCATAAGAAGTATCGTGCTGGTTACTTCCGGCTTCACTTCCTTATCTTTTATCGGAAGCAATCTATGGGTTCTCCCATCTTTCTCCAGAGTGTATGTGTTCATCCTCCCTTCATGAACAACATTTCTATCATACTGCCATGCTCTACCCAGCAGTATATGACATACGTCCATGGGAATAACATCACACAAAATCTCATCATGATAATTCCCAATCTTGAATTTAACTAAGCATTGTTTAGTGACACTTACCCGGTGTCCTTTCTGTAACCACGAGACTTTATATGGACTCGGGTGCTTAGTCATTTCCAGCTCTAGCTTTTCCACCATCTCAGTCGAAACGAGATTGTCGGTGCTTCCACTGTCAACAATGACTTTGCATTTTTTGTCCTTGGCTATGCAAGCCGTCCTGAATAGTCTGCTCCTTTGCACTGAGTTGTCCACTTCTTTCTCAGGTGTCAAAAGAATCTTATGCATTCCAAGTGACCTTCCGCTGTCTGCATCTTCCTTCTCAGCATCATGCCTCTGCGCCTCAGTGATTTGAGCTTCACTTCTGTCCATTTTCCTATCTGGACAGTCAACGGCTTTATGTCCATCTTTCCCACATGTAAAACATGTGATAACTCCTCCATGGCCTCTTCCTCTACCTCGGGTACGAGGAATAGTATTCACGTCAGCATATCCGCCACCCTGCTCTGTATGCTGCCTCCTTGGCTCAGCATATTGTTTCCTTGGTTGTGAGGTTCCACCTCTTTCAACTTTTCCTTGAGGTCTCTTCCATTCCTCCTTGGGCTTCTGAAATTTTTCTTGGGTGACCGCTTTGCCTCTGGGCTGACTCTTGCCTCGCCCTCGTTGACCTTTCTTGCGGCTCAGCTTCTCTTCAGCTTTCAAAGCCATCTGGTACGCATCCTCAACTGTTCGGATGGTAACCATGCTCAATTCATCCTGAATGTCATACCTTAGACCATTCAGGTACCTTGCCACCTTTTCATCATCGCTCTCCCGATGACCAGCTCTGATATTGAGTCTATAGAACTCCTCGGTGTACTCTTTCACCGTCATCAACTTTTGTCTCAGGTTCTGCATTTGCCTGAACAGAGTGATCTGGTAATCCCTCGGGATAAATTTCGCTTTCATCTTAGCGATCATCCGATCCCAGCTCTTGATTTTTTGTTTTCCTTTGCAGCGCCTATCAGCCTGCAACTCATCCCACCATAAGGCTGCATGTCCTTTCAGCTTAGTTACAGCATGCCTTATCTTCTTGTCCTCTTCGATATCCTCATAATCGAAGTAGGTGTCAAGTGCTCGGATCCAATCCAGCAACTCCTCTGCATTTAGACTCCCCTCATACACGGGAATGTCCATCTTGGCCTTTGAGCTCATCCTGGAGATGGCTCGAATCAACCTCTTTGTCGAGGCATCCTCTGCTGTGACCTCACCTTCATCATGTCCAGCTTCCTCTTCTACCTCGGAATCGCTGAACTCTACTACACCAGCTCCACGCCTTTGGGTGGTCTCCATTTCTTCGAGTCTCGCCCGGAGATCTCGTATCTGGCGTTCCATTTCCGGATTCCCTGTCGGCCTACCTCTTCATCGAGCGTCCCTGTCTTCTCGATCAGGTGACTACCTCTCTCTTCTGGGCGGCATAATGAACCTCTGTCTCTGCTACAGAAAACAAAGATACTCCCACTCTGATACCACTTGGTGCGTATGTCGCAACCCTCACGGTCCGACCCGCTCTCACCAGGACCTTCTTTCACACAGGCCCGAAGAGTCAAAGAACTCTTTCAACTCCTCTGGGGAGTTCTCACTACCCACAGTGCTCCCTTCGGCGATATCTCCTTCGCTTATCGGGAAATCGGGTTTCGCGGTATCGCGAAACTCGGGAACACAATTCACATGCAACTCAAAACCTCGATTCCCGATGGGTCAACATGTCAACGTTTCCTTCCTTATCGGGTATTTCCCTATCGGGAAATCACTGCTTGTGGTGTCGAAAACCTGACTTTCCAAACCCCGAGCTCCGAGGTGCCGATCTTCCGATGCAATGCCACCTGGACTCCACTCGTACCTGTGGTCCCACACTGCCACTCCACCTCTCTCCCTTGTGCAATCAGGAATCGCGGGGTCGTGATTTCACCAATCAAAATTCCTTCCAACGAGAATCGCCGAACGCCGAATCCCGACCTTCCAGGATCGCGTGCCACCTGTCCTGTGGAGACCAACGGCTCCGAGTAACTCTGGAAATCGCGACTCGCGATTTCAACGAATCTACGCCTTACCTTGTGAATCGCCGAGTGCCGAACCCCGATGGACTTTGACCCTTCCTGCGCCTAGGGTTTAACTCCCGCACAGTTTCTCCATGATCGGACGATCCTCGAGACTTCGCGATTTCCTTCTGCGAACCCTGTCCGTTGACTCTTCTCCTTGGAGATTTTATCCCACTCGAAAGCTTCTCCTGCTCAAGCCTCTCTTGGGTCTGTTTCCACAGTATCCACGAAGGAACTACCCCTCCTGAGCTTGTTAGTTTTGTCGCCTTAAGACTTTGTGCACTCTTTCCACGCTCGAACTCTAACAACTCTCAAAGTGATGAGTTTCCCTCGACTCTGCGCACTCACCTGCACTTCTCCTGCATGGCTCTTTCAATCCAGTTCAACTTCTAGATGAACGAGAATAAGAGTTTTAACTGTTGAGCCTCATCAACGCACTCTATGCGGATGAATTCAACTGCACTCTATGCAGGAATCTTCTGCCTCAAACAGAGAAACAATTGAAACTCATTCCCTTCTCTCAGACTTCACCTTTACCTGAAATCAGACTTCCAGCCTGCGCACATCTTGCATGGCTACGGTGTCAAATCCCGCACCCTAAGGACTTAGAACAAAAGTTATCACTCACTGAACCCTGCGGTCACGCTCTCCTTGCGGACAAATTCCACTGCACTCTATGCAGGAATCTCTTGGTTCAGAAATAGAGAAACAATTGAAACTAATTGTTTTACTCTCACAGATTTTGAATCTACCATGAAATCACATACACAACATATAGAACAAAAGCATAACAAGAAGCAAATATGCAACAACATAATATCAACAACACACAGAGAATAATCACAGCCATGGAATTGAATCAAAGTTTTCCTATTAATTCAATATCTGTACATAGGTGTTCTCTACAAGTTCTCTGCTTTGCTCTTCTTGCTCCTGTTTCTATTCATAATGCTCTGAATATGAATCAATGTACAAAGGAGGGTGCCTATATTCCGTTTTCCCTCTCGAATTCTACAACTATCAAATCTTCAATAAATTCCTATCTACCAGCATTAAAACTATTAAATGCCTTCCTATCTACAATACAATACAAGTGCACTTCATTACATTAATTCATTTAATGCTTGGCGCAACCACATCAAGGTAATATTCAAAAAGAAGTTTGTTGGCGTGTCCAGCTGTTCTCTACTCCACGCGCTGGCTCGCTTGATGAGTTTTAGATGCTCCTGCATCACATGCATACATTTCAAGTGCATGCTAAGTTAGTTCGCATGCATGTCCAATAAGGGTGATATGTTCCATTTTGCCTATTGTGGAATATGTTACCAATAGATCTTTGATCATGTACAAAAGAAATCATTAAATTGGTAAAAATGAAAGTATTGACTAATGCTTAAATTTCAATTCTTGAACCTTTTTTTTCATGTTGAAAGTAAGAAGAAAAAACTCAAGGTAGAGAGCAAAAGAGTGTATATTGACAAGTGTGCAAAGAGAGACGAGGAATCATATGACTATTTAACATGAAAGGATTGGTTCCACATTATCATAATAAGAGAGTAACATGCAAGTAGTTTGTAGAGAAGATAACAAGCCACCTAATCTTGACTTTTAGACATTGATCTTATGTAAACTATTTTGCATGCAAACACTACAAAAATTTCCTTTTTCAAAACCAATTTTGGTAAGTAGAACAAGTACATACTATAACAAATTTGAATATTTCACATTAACATATAAAACTTGTTCAATGAAAGAGAGTATTTACAACATTGAATTATTTAACTTCTTTAACCTAAAAGTAACACCTAACAACGTTTTTCATTGTATATGGTTTATATATATTGACTTACATGTGCTACACACATTTAATTGTTAACACAAAAGAATAGATGCTCATATGGAAGTCAAAACCAACTCCTCAGTTCCTATTTTGAATGATGGTCACTAGAATATAGTGACCATAATTTCCCCACACACATTATACATTGAATTTAAACTATGAATTCATAAAATTCTAATTCCTCCACACACATCGTACATTCGATTTCAATTATGGATTTAGATAAGTCTTGAGCCAAGTATTGATTACTAACCCACATGCTGAAATGAATTTAATATTATCATTGATTTATATGTCATAATTGTATTTTACCTTTACACCATAATCTTCCATATCCCCAATTATACTTGGATAAAGATTTGGTTTCTATTTACATGAAATGTAAACTTCAACATATATGTTGGAATACATTCTTTAAAATTGGGTTGCCTCCAAAGCATTTTATACTTGTGCTCTTATATCCATGTGAATGTACAAATCCCCTCTTAATCCTCTGGTAGCCACATGAACTTTTCCACTTAAATATTTTTAAAATTTTGAAATCATAATAAGCAAATAAACAACATTCCTAAATATGTTCATCTAGTCCCATGAAGAATGATGAGTGATCCAAACTTTTCATTTTGATAGACTCCTGATGCACATAAACCAAATAACCTATTGGAGTGTTGTTGATAATGGAAATAATAATATATTTACCAATGATAATATCCTACAAATATATGAACACACATTCTTTAATGTTCATCCAAAGTTCTTGGGAATCCAACAATTCAACTATCTTATAAATGACTACATATTTTTCTCAAATTCAACTCAAACCAAGCTAAGAAGAAATAATTGGCATTTTGTCTTCGAAAATTATGTGTAAGATTGGATGTAAGATTGTTAATTATTTTTTCCCTTCCTTTCCACACACAAATTGATTCCAAAATCAAAAGAAATTGTGGTTTTTGTGTATGCCAAGTGGTATACACAACATTCCCAACAGAATTTTATGTATACCAGTTTGCATACACAACAACAAGACCAATGGTTTTTGTGTATATGAATTGGCATACACAACATACCACAATGGTTGTTGTCTATGCCAATTGGAAAACATAGTAGGCCCATTGGGCATGTTGTGTATGCCACTTGGCATACACAATTGGCCTGTTGTGTATGCCACTTGGAATACACACCATCCAATTTGGTTGTTGTGTATGACAAGTGGCATACACAGAAGGCCCGATGTGCATAAACAACAACCATTGGGCCTATTGTGTATGTCACTTGGCATACACAACAACCATTGGGCCTGCTGTGTATGAAAATTGGAATACACAACAACCATTGTGGCTACCGTGTATGCAAATTCACATATATATCAGGCCCAATGGGATTTCTCTATATGCCAATTGGCATACACAACATCCATTGTGGCTATTGTGTATGCCAATTGGCATATAGAGCATGACCATTAGACCTGTTGTGTATTCCAATTGGCATACACAACATGCCCAATGGATGTTATGTATGCCCATTGGGCCTCCTTTGTAAGTCATATGGCATACACAACAAGCCTCCTTTCTACTCCTTTTTTGATACTTTTCCTAATAAACATGTATTTCTTTTTTATCAATACTACCTAGTGAGATATAACCTCTGTATGACCCCCCTAAAGAATAATTTTGTCACAATGTCCATTCATGTACAAAATACACAAAAACATAGGCATATAAAAGTGAAATAATCTATTGCTCGAATGAAGCATTGGCTAGGATTATTGAATCACCTACCTACCTAACCTAACCTATAAAAATATAAATCAAGTAGAATTGTACTTCTAGTGCAATCATGTATTCATTTTGTCTTCATACAAACTTTGATTTCAAAAAACTTGACAATGCTAAGGGGTTGTTGGATATGACAGAAAAGAGGATGATATCCATGGTAAATAAAGAAATGAAAGGATATAATACTTATTAATATATTGAAACTTATTTTAAATATGGATTGAATCCATAACGATGTGTTATTGAATTCAGTCATTTCATTTACATAACAATCATCACCTAGAGAAGTAACCCAATGGCTATTTGGGATCCACATTGGCATTTAGTTGGAAAGGAAATATTGCACCATATTCTTAGAAATGAAAATTTTCCAATGAAAACTATAGGACAATGACAAAACTAAAAGGTGATCCTCTTGAGGGGTCATCCTCCACAACAATAGATGCATATCTGGGACTAGATATAGAGGAAGATGATGGACGAGAGAGTAGAGACATTGGTGGTTACCTTGATGAGACCTTGATGATTTTGGTTATGACATGGAGGAGGAGGACTAGCAAGCTATCATATTCTTCCATCTACTTTTTTATTTTCTACCCTGTTTCGTATTTGACAGTGGAATTCCCACCTATAGTAATAATATCATGATCATCTATGAATTATAATCTTCTTTGTGTCATACATTTTGATTTTGGTAACTTCAATTGACTCAATCCAAATCCAATAATAAAACCATATTCAAGGTGATCATGTGCGCATTGAAATGCATTCCAAACATTACTATTATAAATATGGTAGCCACTTAGATATATAAAATTTGGGCACTATTGTGTTTAAGAGGTCTTATGGGGTTAGGTTTTTCTTATACACTTGTAGATGAAATCATGCATATAACACTTGTATGAAGGGAACACATTTTTGGCACATTCAAAGAATAATCTCTGACTATCAAAGAAAATGATGAGCTTAATTGATGGATGATTTAGTGGGGGGATGAAAACATTACCAATGCTCAATATTTGCAGTATATTTTGTCTTTCTCCAAAGGCATAGGCTCCAAACTAATGAGACAAATGGGATAATATAGCCAAGAACTATGCAAGAGAAGACAAGATATTGTAAACCAATTTACAGTTAAATCTAGGGCCAAGCATGAAGGCTTGGGATTTGGTGGCATGGAAAGAAGGAAAAGGCCCAATGGCTGCAATATGTTGTGAGCATAGCCTCTCATGAAATTTTGGATTTGTTCTTGCTCTGGGTTTGTCTTTAGATTGGAAATTTTTATTTGGTTTTGAATTCCACTCACCAGATGAATGCATGGAGTTTTTCTATTCATTTGGCATAACAGGGAAGGAGAGATAGACTCCTTGCTTTACTTCCTTGATCACTGCAATATCCTTGCAATCGTATACAAGATTCATGATCTTTGAAAATCCCAGGAACTTCTCATCGAGGATATTTCCGATTTCCTTCTCTAATTCCACACGAATGGGAGATATTTGTATCCTTCTTCTGTGTTTTTCTTATCGTTTATAACTAGGGTCAACCATGTTTTGAATTGCTCCAACGAAGTTGGTTTCTTCTTCTCTATAGATGTAGAGGACACTGAAGATACAGGGATCCTAGGCTTCTTTGTTCTAATAAAAGGGTCATGAAAATGATTTTTTGGCTACACTGGGCTTCTGGTCCTATCATCTAATGGAAAATTGCATGTACTATCCCACCCATCACTGAAAGTAGGTGGAAAATTGCATGTTTTGTCCCATCCATCACTGTGGGTAGGTGGTAAATTGCAATTACTATCCCATCCATTACTTAGGGTGAGTGTTAAATTGCATGTATTGTTCCATCCATCAATGATGGAGGGTTTGAGAATAAGTGAATTCTCCCGACTGTAATTGAAACCAGATGTGTTTTTCCTTAGATTGATTCTAGGCTCACATAATAATGTCAGGAATCCAAAATATTTAGGAGAATTATTTTTGTAATAATTTTTCTACCTTCAGTTTTTAAAGATGCAACTTCAAATGAATTTTATGATTAGGAAAAAAAGACACAGTATCTTTTTCTTTGAGTCTTAATTTTGATTTTATGTAAAGTAGAAATGGTTAACAAAGAATTTTAAAACAAAGTAAGGTATCAAATATAGATAAATACTACCTCATCCGTAGTAGAAGAAATACAGAGGAAATTTCCTTGATAGATTATTTGAAATGAGGAAACTCACACAGGTTAGAAGTCTTTTTTTACTCATAGTAATAACAGAGGAAAAACTATAACTGAACAAACTTCCAATATATGGAGATCACAATAGATTTATTACTAAATTGTAATCTTTCTATCCTCAAGATCCATCGAATGAAGAAATATGATTAATAAATGGAAATACAAAGAAAACACATAACTCAAAGAAACGGGACGTAGAATCTATATATTCTCTTTTCTATTGATATTCAATGAGTTTCTCTTTTACATATGGAAAAAATAGGACTTGAATAGATCTTAGATCTATTTATTTATACAAAAAATGTCTTAACTAAAAGTAGTTAAACATCCCACACTTTTTGATCTCAAAATAGAATATAATCAAAACTAGAAGATACATTGGAGATATTTTTGGATTTGATGAGATTTCTTTGGTTGCTAGCACTTCATTTGTCCTCTATTTGCTTGCAGAGGAACTTGGTTTCTTCTGATATTTGAATTGAGCGTGCAGTTCCATTAATTCCGCAACAAATTTAGAAGGTTTGACATTTGCATTCAATTCAAATGAAAAAACCCTTTTATGTATCAATGGTACTTTTTCTTGGATCTTCATGACTTCTCGTGTTGTAACCTATTGTTGTAAACTCGATTTTACCAACAGATCATTTACATTTGTAAATCAAATTTATTGACCTGTTGGATAGCATTTTGTGCGTTCTCCCTAATTTTCTTTGAAGTCTCCTTTCACTTTTCATTCTCAATTTTCCCAAGTGTATCATGGATAGCACTACCATCAAGATCTATCATTTCCAGCTCTACAATGTAAAGAGTGTTAAGACAAGCTTCCTTTACTTCTATGGCTAGCTTCTTAGTTTCTTGTATATTTTTTTCCCATACCTTTAAATCCATCTCTCCCTTTATCTACTCAAACTGTGAAAAAGGGGAAACCACATGTTCATTTATCATTTGTCTCCAAACTATAAAAACTTGGAACTTGGACCTGGATGTATAGGCTTCCTTCTCCTTTTCATGAATATTCTTTAAGAAATTATTGATCACTTGATAATGTTTTTGAATAATATCCATATTCTGGTATAGATCTTGTTGGATAGTTTCCATATTTCCATTTATTTCAGACGCTTTCTTCTTAAATGCATAGAAATCCATTCATGCATTCTCAAATGAAGTTATTCAATACTATAAGTTATCTATTAACTTGTCTCACTGGGAAAACATAGTATTTGTCACCTATTGATTTTCAACACTTAATTTCAATTTGTCTTCTAACTTCTTTATCTATTACTCAAAACCTTGTTTGATTTGCTCTATGTCAAAATTGATTTCACTTCTGGTATTCATTTCCATTTGTTGCATATCATTATGCAATTGTTCAACCAACATAATCTTTTGCTACAAATTTTTTGTGAGATTATGCACTGACCACTAGTTGGAAGTGGAAAAGGCTCCCAATGAATCTGCAACTTCTCTTGCAAATTCAGGATCATCCTGTCCATGTTCATCATATATCACTCTATTTTTTTCAATAGTTATTACCTCCCTTTTGAGAGACTCCATTATTTTGATAGCCTTCCTTTTCTTATTGAAAAATAAGTTTGTTGGAGGCATATCTTCAGGTTGAATAGGTGTAAAGTCATATATATTAATAACTTCTACACTAGATAACCCACAACTTGTTGCGAGAGGAGTTACTTATGGTATGGGAGAACTAAATGTAGTATATGCTTCTTGTCTGATGGAATATTTAACTAGATTTTAATTATTTGGAAGTGGAAGAGGAAAAGTATGCCCATGCTTCATAAAAGCTTCAAATGATATTAATATTTTTTTCTTATCTTTAACTAGTAATGATATTATCACATATTTGGATAAGGTATCTGTGTTGTTCTCCACTTCCTTAACCTTGTCCTTAGGCAAGCTATGTTGCTCGGGCTCTGTCGATTTTATCACTTGTGAGGTTGAATTGAGTTTTTTTTATCCCTCCAAGACCTTGGGAAGACTATTCCTTCTCTTCTTCTGAAAACTGAGGAAACCTCACTGTTGATCTTGAGGTAAATTTTTAAATATGATCTTAACTTCATCATAGGATATCACTCCTCTGAAAATTTCTTCATAGGGGGAATATTCATGTATGTATATTTTTTCATATTAAATTGAGATAAATGTTTCTCAACCACCCTATGAGGATCATGTCTTTTATACTCAATGACAACCAATTTGATATCTTCTAACGCTGAAGCTTCAACCGTAGCGTGTCCAAAATCAGATAATGAAAACATGTCAACTTGTATGGGAAAGGTTGGCCACACTCTTTTCTATGTTTCTTTCAATTCTTTGGTTATTCCTCTTGACACTGTTTGATAATATACTTCTCTACAAACCAATCTATCAGGTAGGAATTTGAGGAGAGCACGAGGAGAAATATTGTAGCCAAACACTCTAATATAAGAAATGTTTTCCTCAACATACCAATTTGTAATAGCACCCAAATTTCCAATAATCTCCTCTAAAATTCTAGGGGGAGGTTGTCCATAGATAGCCACATGAATTGGGTTTTCTACATTATGAGAAATTTCATAGAAGAATTCTTTTGAATTTTCCTCCCATAACTTTGAATGATAAAAATGAATGGGCTCGGTGCAGGTCGGGTTCCAACTCCAATTCATGAGAGGAAAATGAGTCCTGAAATAGATTGTGTCCATGATGTATGAAGAAATATAAAAGGGGGCATGTTGTCATTTAGAATTCAACACCTTGTACTCCACCATTTCCTTGGCTAAGTTATCTGATAACATTTTTCCCCAGTCAAAAGTGTAACCCTCAACAACCTCATGGATTATGGGAACCCATTCTATGGTAAAATGCACATGATTTTTCCTACCAAACATTCTACAAAGCATCATTGAAAATGCATATAATATGAGCATCCAAAGATGTTGTAAAATATATTCCATGGGCATCACATTTGAACTTAGTTGGGTTACCCCACAATGTTTTTATTATATTGTGGTTGGTTTTGTCCTACTTAGTGCATTCCCGCTCCTCAAACTTCAATATAAATGATGAATTGTAGGTATATTTGGGTTTAGAGGATAATTTATACATTACTTGAATATATTCAGTTCAAAAGGAGCCAACGAAGGTTTTTCTGTGACTGATGATGCATCTTTTTGGGATGTCTACATGATCTAGGGCCCAAATTATCATATCGGTGTATGGCATAAGTTTCGGTCGAGAAAAAACTTTGTGTAATTCATACTTAGCCACATGTCTGAGCTTAGATAAAAATGTATCATCGTATTATTCCACTGAGTCATATGGACATAGAAGGATCTCATGCTCTAAAATATCATACACATGCTTCCAAGTTTTGGTGGCATCTATCAATCGGGTAGTATTATCTGAAAGTATATCCGCGTTTGGGTTGGATTCGTAAGCTGATGAATCTTGTTTCTTTTTTGCTTTGTGCGACACCATGATTTTCGAAAGATGAAGCTAATCCTCCCATGAGAAGAAAAAACCCGTGAGATTAGAATTCTTGAATATGAAACTCTCAAATGCTAATGGAAAAATGGTTAGAAATTAGAATTCCTTTATTTATAGAAATATTAATATCTAGATATATTTTAATTAATCTACTAACAACGTAATCATTTTAAAATCTATCGAATTTATCACATAGCGGTCACAATACTAATCGGAATCTTCAACCCTAGTCGACTCAGCATATTATTAATGAATATAATTAAATAACGTACTTCGGTGGTTTGACATTTGGGTATTTTGAGTGAAGAACAATAGATACCTCCCGAAGGCCGAATTCACGGAGCAGTTAATCTACAATTAATTACTTTTTTGTTTTATTTAACCATGATTTAAAGTCGCTTTTAGTTTTAAGTACTTCTTAATTTTGACATTTGGGAGTTTTGAATGCAGAGAAACAAATATCTCCTGAAGGCCGAATCCCTAGAGAAAATAATCAAACCATTTTTAAATACTTTGAGACTCCAGAAATTCGAAGCTTTGGGTGTTCGTGAGCTTATATGTGTGGTAAGTATTTTGACAGTTCGACATTCAGTGGTTTTAAGTGTAGAACAAATGATATCTCCCAAAGGATAAATTCGTGGGGTAATTATTAACGGTTAATCATGGTTAATTAAACTTGTTTAATGTTTTTATTTCTTCTGAAAACATTTTTATTCATTATGATCACAAGTGCTTTGGTACTTTGGTGCTTCGACATTTCTGAATATGGTCTTTGTTTTACCTCCCAAAGGACAATCTCCTAGAGTGATGTGGTAGTGATGATGTCACTTTTAATGACATGTCATGAAAAGGTGAGTGACACATGTCACCTAAAAACATGTGAATGATATGACAAAAATACCAAAAATAAGTTCCATGTGTCATCCCAGAATAATGTTTTATGACAGGTATCTTGTGACCCATCAGTATATCTGTTTAGAATATTTTCACGGGAAGCTGTCTTCGGGACTTCAGAACTTCAGAACTTCAGGTTTTTTAGTTCTATAAAAACATTGAGTTTAAGACTGCCAAAGTCCTAAGACCCGAAGTGATTGTTGAAGCTTTCTTTTGTTTAACACTCGCACAACTTTAGAATTCCAAAATCGCGAGAGCCATTGATGTGGTCAGCTAAAACTCTTTAATGGATGATATTGGAGCGCCTTGTCAAGATATAACGATTATATATTTATTCAATTACGAATGATCTCCCCAAATTTTTTTTGTGATTTTATTTTTAAAAGACAAAAGCGAAAATATTTGAAAGTTTAAATTTTAAAGTTTCTAAAGTGTTCTAACATGATGCGTTACTCAAATATTCCATCTCTTTACTGTGAATAGGGGTTGAAGAACTAGGTAAGTTGTTATTCAATAAAGTGTGATCAAATACACTAATCCCTCCAAGAATGTGTGATTGAAGTTCATTTTGTAAGGACCTGCGAAATGATAACCATCCCAGAAAATTATTAACCCCACCCAACATGCCTTGAGGCAAATCAAAAGATAAATAACAAGGAAAAGTAATAGTAGAATTTTTTTTACAGACGAATTAAACCCCAAGTAGAAAAAATCAATAATTTGATGAGGGTTTAATGAAAGAAAGCATAAGAAAAGATGGTGTAATGAATTGGCTAACTAGGAGGAAGTTGGTGCAGTCTGATTCCAAAGATGATAAACATATGTTGAACCTTTGTCTCAGTATCTGAGAAGAATTCATAGGCAATGAAGAGAGGGATATTAAGGGAGTTGTAGCCTCCTCCAACATTAACCCTAGAAGTTATGATGTTAAAATTTTCGAGTAAATATGGGGCCATGGAAACCATGATGCAAGGGTTTAAATAAGGAGGCAAGGGAAAGGTCTCCATATCCCACCACATTTATGTTTTTCCCTCCATATTCTTCCCACCCACAATTCCCTCACATCTCTCATTAATGTGTAATACAATAAAGAATAGAATGAGTTGGCACTCCTGGGACGTGAACCGAGCACTCCAAGAATAGATGGATGTGCATAGTCTCTCATGAAACTAAGATTTGGTGTGCATAACCTCTCATGAAAATTAAACCAGTCATAGAAATTACCAATTTCGGTGACATCTCCACTCCACGAAATGGTTGTTGTCATGTTTGGCTGAATAGGGCCTCCTCTACCTTTGTCGTTGTCTGATTTTGCTAGATAGTGCCTCCTTCACTCTATTCTCCATCGTTGTCATAGGTTTTGGCCTCCTTTGGTCTCTCCTTTGTTGGTGGCATGGGGTTTTGGCCTCCATTCTCTCCTATGTCACGATGGCGGGGTTTGGCACTACCTCATTGAATGGGATTTTTTTTTTTTTAATTTGCATTTTCTTTTATTTAT
>ML781981.1:1742494-1776127 GCA_009831015.1 Picea engelmannii | reverse complement strand
ATTAATATATACATGGAACTCCTATGGGTGAAACGAGGAGGTACCCCATGGGGGCGCAACCATTGGAGGAGGAAATGATTAACATTCTTGGCAATTTGGCTTGAGAGTTATCCACCATAAAATAGAGAGTGGAGACCAAGATAGAGGAGAGAGCGAAGGATTTTTATTTTTTTTTCCTAAGGGAATTAATTCCACCATAGACATACCACCAATGGCACACAATTGAGAGGATACTAGAAATCCTAGCCTATCATTCCCTAGGACTAAATATATTGGAGCGCTATTACCTAGACTAGAAATCATCATTATGAAGGCAACTTTGGCCTCCATTGAGGAGTTTGAACTACCTTTATGCAATTTGTTTGGTATGTTCACAAAAAAACTAGAGGAAGGTTTTATTGGGAAATCATTATATCTCAGCCTCATGAGTGTTTCCACTATAGTAAAAGTATGGAGTTGAGGGTATCCTTCTCTAGAAGTGAAAAGGAGTCCAAAGAGTAAAAAATGCATTAAGAAAATGGAGCTATTAAGCCTAAACCTAGGGACCAAAACCAGACTCAATGATGTCTTGGAACTAGAAGAACTAGTGGTCGTAGGCTAGCTTCTTAGTATAAATATGACAGGGGATTATAGTAAGGTTTTGACCAAAAACAATTGAAACTTTGGTTGGATACCCTCACCACATTATGATCCCGACAAAGGGCTAGTTAGTCTAGGTTTTCAAAATGGTGCTAGAGGTAAATTAAATTTTCCATATTAAATGCAAGTGGGATTCTCAAAATTTATTCCTGAAAAAATGACACGTGGATTTTGATTCCATAACTTCTCGTGTTGATATCCCTCCATTCTAATCTTTATTTCTAGGTCTTCCACTATTTGTTTTGTCTAAGAATGTGTTTGAAGCAATAGGGAATGATCTTGGCTCATATTATGAAGTTGAATACTCAACTCAAGATACAAGGCACTTTGGTATGTCAATAATTCTCGTGGGATTAAAGAAAAGAAAAGAATTGGTAGCGAAAATGGTCATTAAATGAGGGGCGGACCTAAACTGGTTCACCCTTAACAATAAAGGCATTCCCTTCAGGCATGAATGTAGAAAAATCAACCAAAAGTGTTGGGGATGGAACTTATGGAAACCGATTTCATTCTAATATGACTTGAGGATACAGGGAACAAGAGGGCCAGTGATAATCCTCTATCTATCCCAATGGAATCATAGGAATAACCTTCAGCCTTAGTTTTTCACAAGGATTAGAGTTTGGACATTGTTAGCAACAACAAATTTTCCAAGTCGTCTTTAGGTAAAACATCAGAACTACCTTCCCCTTGAAAAACAAAATCATCTAAAATTTTTGTATTTGGATCTTGGGGGATAAAGATAGAAACTAAAAGGTCAGATTCTATCAGTGAATTCTTTCCTAATATCATAAATAAAAAAACCTACCTCCTCAACTCTCATCCATTTACCTATGATTGAAATTCCTTTGGAAGATGATAATGTACAAGTGGGGACATATACTTCCTGTAGGAAGGGAAAACATGCACACTGTGACCTTTCGATAGTCTTCTTTCCACAATCATCCAAATAAAACCTTAGAACTAGGGGTAAGGGAACCCTTGACTTCCCTAGGAAAGTGGTATGGGGGCTAGGTTTGCTGGATGAGAAAGTCCAAAAACAAAACAAAAGAGGGATTTTTACATGTCCATGACATAGAAACAAGCAACCTCACAGATTGGATATGGAAAATAGTTATCATTGATAGGGTTCCTTAGAGAAAATACCCCTTGTGAGGGTCTAAAATGATATTTCAGACACTAAATTGTCAAGTGTTTACCAATCCCTCTAATAAATTGGCCATCAAGACGTTAACCGAGTCCTTAAAACCCTTTATTATCTTTATTCAATAAATTATGATTGATGGAGAGAAAATAACTCAAGAAATTTCCAAATTATTTGCTGGGTGGAATTTTAGTTATATTGATTCTATTGGTAGATATAGTGGGAACATAATTGGATGGTAGAGGTTCTTTTATACCCTAACTATTTTTTTCACATTTCCTATAGGTCTAGGGGTATCCCTCTTCTCTATGGATACGTGGAAAGAAGTGTCTATTATGAATGTTTATGGTCCATATTCGAATAAGATGGAGTACCGAGACAAGTTCTTCAAATTAGACTGTATCCAAAATGGTATCGTGGTGATAGGAAGAGACCTAAACTTTACTTTAGGATCCTCTAAAATATGGGGACCTACAACTAAAATATATTGTCTCTTGGAATAATTTGTAAGAAGACTAGAGGAATTGGGCATGTTGGACACTGAACTGGTGAAGTTGAATCCCACTTGAAGGAACAAAAGAATAGGGGATGATAGAATCGCTAAGAGGCTTGACTAGTTCTTAATCTTTGAGGGTTTTCTAGATCAAGTCACCCGATTAAAATAATGGGTTTCTTTCGGAGGAAAATATAACCATTGTCTAGTTGTACTAGATGTAGATTCTACTCAAGAAAATCTATCTAGCCCCTTAAAACTAAATCCATAATGGATAAAGATGGAGGATTTTGCAAACAAGATAAAACAATTTAAACCCAAATCTAAGTGCAATTGATGAACCTACTCCCATATATATTAAAACCCAAATCTAAGTGCAATTGATGAACCTACTCCCATATTAAACACCAAGTGTGTGAGAGTACCACAAAGATTATGCACCTTGAATGTCTTTCATACAAAAAAAACGTATTCCTATAGTTTAAACTTAAGGGATGGGGGAAGTTGACGCCCCACTTTTAGCTCTTAAGGATCCACAATCCAATTGAGAGACCATGTTGGTCAAATGATATTCCTTTTTGTTTAACTCCCTTTGGATGTGATAATATTCAACATTTCATACATATTAACTTCCTTTGGTATTCACTTAACAATTCTTGGAGTTTTCCATCACTCATAGAGGGGGATCTGTGCATCAATTTGATAACTAATTCCAAATCCCCAAAAAAACTTATACTTATAATACACTACTAAATATGAACATATTTTCCACACTTTTTCGTTTCTATTGCGACACTTATTCGTTGAAATTTCCATGAAAGAGGGTCTTATTTTTTGTGGATTATTGAGATTCCCACTACCCCTATCCATTAATGAATTAAAATTTTGGATGTCTTATTAATGTGATTCCCTATATCCATGTTTTTGGCCTTAAGACATGTTTCAGTGGGTCAATATGGGAGAAAGACATTGTTAGGTGGGGGGTTTGGATGGGGTAGCACATCTATTATAGATAATGCAGGTGCCCCGATATGATCTCAATGAAAACAAAAATCTCACATGGAACAAAATGGTAAAGGCTCATTTGATTTTGATTTTCTGTACGAATACAAACCGTGAAAGTGTGGCCTATTATGAAAACGAAGTTATTTTGGCCTTAGATGTTGGTGCATGTTTTCTCAATGCATAGCTTCATTTGTAATGCATCTTAAATTAATGTATAACTTCACTTGTAATGAATAGCAAGAAACACAAGAACTTCCTGCTACATGCCTATAAGTTTAGCTTCTCATGCATCTTCCATCATTTTCCACCAACCTCTTGATCCTTATAATTCATTGATGGATATGAATTAATACATAATTTAGATTTTTTCATGCATTAACATACTTAATTTAAAATACTAATTTCTTGAGTAAGATTAAGTGGCCAATGCATTTGGAGTAATGGTTCATGCAACCCTAGGAGAGGATATATAGGCTAATAGGACTAACCATGTCTGGAGGGGTGGTAGAAGGAAAATAATTTGTTTTTTAGTGCATTTTAATCTATATTACGATGATTTTGCATAATTGGTGTAGATAGAACATTTGTATTTGGGAGATCCTAGCTGTGCACAACCACCCTTATTACCTTTCCCTCCTATGATGATGATGATGGGAAAAAACATGTTTGTATATTCATGAGATTATATATATAATAACTAACATTTATTTTTCATATTTATATTTAACCGAATTATTTCCCTTGAGTTGTTTAATTTCAAAATCCAATGGTATTCTTTCCTGCACCAAATATTTCCCTAATTCCTTGTCATGATGCATCACATTCTACTAAGAAGATTTCACTAAAACCACATGTTACTTTAATATTGAGAATTCTAGCGTATCCTCTTCATTTCACACAAATGAATTCCTCTTCAAGGGATATATAAGTGGAGTTTCCATGCTTGCATAGTTCCCAATGAATTTTCTATATTATCATCTAAGACTCAGGAATCCTCTAAGAGCTTTGATGCTTTTAGGAATATGCCAATTTTTGGTAGATTGAATAGGCTTGTTGTTTGATTGTTGAATTGTTTATGTGAGTCATGTTTGATTCTAGAAACCCTCCCATACCATCATTGTATGTGTCTAGACTAACCATGTAAAATTTCAATCGATACAAGAACAAATAAAAAAAAAATTAGCGTTCGCCCCATCCACATGTTAGTTATAAGTGGGGTCAAGTACATGAGTAGGAACGCCTTATTTTTGGGTTTTTATAGAATAAACAAATAATATTTTATTGTTTAATTGTTTATTTGACTCATGTTTTAGTATGTAAATCCTCCAATATCGCCAATGCATTTGTTTTGTGCTAGCATGTCAAATTTCAGTCCACAAAAGCACAAATTGAAAAAATTTCAACATTGGCCCCATTCACATTAATTATTCTATAGGCTTGTTGTTTGATTGTAGAATATTTTTTTGGAGTCATGTTTGAGTCCAACGGCCCTCCCAGACCTTCAATGTATGCATCTATTCTAACCATGTCAAAGTTCAGTCCATATAAGAAAAAATTGGAAAAAATTCAACATTGGCCCCATTCACATTAATTATTCTACATGCTTGTTGTTTGATTGTGGAATTGATTGTGTGAGTCACGACTGAGTCTGGAAAATCTCCCATAATGTAATTGTATGTTTCTATTATAACCATGTCAAATTTTAGTCCATACAAGCACAAATTGAAAAACCTTCAACGTTGGCCCCATCCACATGTCAGTTATAAACGAGGCCAAGTACATGAGTAGGCTTACCTTGTTGTTGGATTTTGATAGAATAAAAAAAGAATATTTGATTGTTGAATTTTTTTTTTGAATCATGTTTGTATCTGATAACCATGCCATACCGTCAATTCATGTTTGTTTTCCTCGCATGTCAAATTTCAGTCCATAAAAGCACAAATTGAAATTTTTTTAACATTGGCCCCATTCACATTAATTATTATATAGGCTTGTTGTTTGATTGTAGAATTTTTTTTGTAATTCATGTTTGAGTACAAAAACTCCCCCATACCATAAATGCATCCATCTAGTCTAACCATGTCAAATTTCAGTCCATACAAGCACAAATTGGAAAAATTTCAACATTGGCCCCATTCACATTATTTATTCTATAGGCTTGTTCTTTGATTGTAGAATTGAATGTGTGAGTCATGTTTAAGTCTGGAAACCATCCCATACCGTCATTGTATGTTTCTAGTCTATCCATGTCAAATTTCATTCCATAAAACCACAAATTGAAAAGAATTCAATGTTGGCCCCATTCACATGTCAGTTATAAGTGAGGTCAAGTACATGAGAAGACACACCTTATTTTTGGCTTTTGATAGAATAACCAAAGAATATTTGATTGTTGAATTGTTATTTTGAGTCATTTTTGAGTTCTAAAACCCTCCCATACCTTCAATGCATGTGTTTTTTCCTAGCATGTCAAATTTCAGTCCATAAAACCACAAATTGAAAAAATTTCAACATTGGCCCCATTCACATTAATTATTCTATAGGCTTGTTGTTTTATTTTAGAATTGTTTGTGTGAGTTGGGTTTGAGTAAAAAAAACCTCCCATATTGTCAACGCATGCATCTATTCTAACCATGCCAAATTTTAGTCCATACAAGCATAAATTGGAAATATTTCAACATTGGCCCCATTCACATTAATTATTCTATAGGCTTGTTGTTTGATTTTCCAATTGTTTGTGTGAGTCATGTTTCAGTATGTAAACCCTCTCATACCTTCATTGTATGTGTCTAGTCAAACCATGTATAATTTTAGTCCATACAACCACAAATTGAAAACATTTCAATGTTTTCCCCATTCACATGCGAGTTATAAGCAGGGCCAGGTACATGAGAAAGGGTGCCTTATTTTTGTCTTTTGATAGAATAAAAAAGAAAAATTTGATTTTCAAATTATTTTTTTGAGTCATGTTTGAGTCTAAAAACCATCCCATACTATCAATGAATGTGTGTTGTGGTACCATGTCAAATTTCAGTCCATAAAAGCACAAATTGAAAAAATTTCAACAGTGGCCCCATTCACATTAATTATTTTATAGGCTTGTTGTTTGATTGTTGAATTATTTGTGTGAATAATTATTGAGTCCAAAAACTCTCCCACACCTTCAATGAATTCATCCAGTCTAACCATGCCAAATTTCAGTCCATACAAGCACAAATTCAAAAAATTTCAACATTGGTTGCATTCACATTAATTATTCTATAGGCTTATTGTTTGATTGTTGAATTGTTTGTGTGAGTCATGTTTGAGTATGGGAACCCTCCTATGCCATAATTTTATGTGTCTATACTAACCATGTCAAAATTTAGTCCATACAACCACAAATTGAAAAAAATTCAATGTTGGCCCCATTCCCATGTTAGTTATAAGCGATGTCAAGTACATGCGCATGCGTGCCTTTTTTTTGGATTTTATAGAATAACCAAAGAATATTTGATTGTGAATTTTTTTGTTTGAGTAATTTTTGAGTCTGAAAACCCTCCCATACCATCAATGGATGTGTGTTGTTTTGGCATGCCAAATTTCAGTTCATAAAATCACAAATTGAAAAAATTTCAACATTGGCCCCATTCACACTAATTATTCTATAAAATTGTTGTTTGATTGTCGAATTGTTTGTGTGAGTAATGTTTGAGTCAAAAAACCCTCCCATACGATCAATGCATACATCTAGTCTAACCATGCCAAATTTCAGTCCATACAAGCACAAATTGGAAAAATTCCAACATTGGCCCCATTCAAATTAATTATTTTATGGGCTTTTTGTTTGATTGTCGAATTGTTTGTGTCAGTCATTTTTGAGTCTAGTAACCCTCCCATATTATCACTGTATTATTCTAGTATAACCATGTCAAATTTCAATCCATACAACCAAAAATTGAAAAAAAATCAATGTTGGGCCCATTCACATGTTAGTTATAAGCGAGGTAAAGTACATGAGAAGGAGGACCTTATTTTTGGATTTTGATGAAATAACCAAATAATATTTGATTTTTGAATTTTTTTTGAGTCATGTTTGAGTCTGAAAACCCTACCATACTGTCAATGCATGTGTGTTGTCCTAGCATGTCAAATTTCAATCCATAAAATCACAAATTGAAAACATTTCAACATTGGCCCCATTCACATTAATTATTTTGTAAGCTTGTTGTTTTATTGTCAAATTGTCTCTGTGAGTCAGTTTTGAGTCTGAAAACCCTCCCATACCATAAATTCATGCATCTATTCTAAGCATGCCAAATTTCAGTCCATACAAGCACAAATTGGAAAAATTTCAACATTGGCCCCATTCACATTAATTATTATATAGGATTGTTGTTTGATTGTTGAATTGTTTTTGTGATTCATGTTTGATTATGGAAACCCTCCCATACCATCATTGTATATATCTATTCTAACAATGTAAAATTCCATTCCATACAACCACAAATTGAAAAAATTTCAATGGTTGCCCCATTCACATGTTAGTTATAAGCGAGGTCAAGTACATGAGGAGGCACGCCTTATTTTTGGATTTTTATATAATAACCAAAGAATATTTGATTTTTGAATTGTATGTTTGACTCATGTTTGAGTCTAGAAACCCTCCCATACCATCAATTCATGTGTTTTGTCCTAGCATGTCAAATTCCAGTCTATACAAGCACAAATTGGAAGGTAAAATCCGATGACAAAGCCAATTTTCATGACTTCTTTCATGGTTTGGTATTTTTTCTATGTGTGTAGGTTATGTGTCCAAGAACCGTATTTCCATTTTTTTGAACATGCTGATCACCTCAACTTCACATATAATTTCTCAAATTGGCATATAATAAACTTGAATGAGCTTCTATTGGTTTCGAGAATAATTAATTCTCTACTGAATAGGGGAAACCACATAAAGGTGGAGTATTTAATTATTTCCCCCCCTCACATCACACTTAATTCCTCCATACCTAATTTGACGTAATAAATAACATGTAACACTCTACATACAAAAATGGCATAAAACTTTAAAAAATGTAATTAACCTGTAAAAGTAAACACTTAAAAAACAATAAATCATATAAATATTAAATATATAATTAATAGAATAAATCATAGAAAACATATAATCACTTACCTCATACATTTCAACATGTATAGATCATTCATCTTCTTCTTCATCCAAATCAACATTTGTATCATGATCTAGTTCAGAATCGATAATGTTGAAAGGATCGTTCATATCAACATCATCATCAATTTCATTTTGGTTATAATCATTGATATCATCAATGAGAACATTATCTGTTACATTTGGATGATCAACTTATTCGGATTCTTCATTTGACACATCTATAACCACCTGCTCATGATCTGCATCATCTTCTTCTTCTTCAATATTATATTCTTCCTCTGCATGATTATACTTTACTGGTCTTCCTCTTGGATCATATCTAATAATGTGTGACCAACCTGCTTTACCTGGTACCTCTAAGTAAAATACTTGCTCACATTGACTTAGAAGAACATAAGTCTCTGTACCTGGTTCAAATTCCCTTATATTAACCATGGTAAATCCATTAGCATGCTCAATACCAGTTCTTACAAGATCACATTCATGCATTTGTAGACTGAACCATTTGACCTCAAACAGAACTATTTTAAAGGAATTAAAATCACATTGAATTATATCCTCCAAATACCCATCGTACCTATTTTCAGTTTCTTCTCGATGCCTATCACTTCTAGAGGAAACATTAGTGACCTTAAACACTGCAGTTATCCAAAAATATTAGTCTTTCATCTTATCATCCAACTTTTTGATATGAAATTTACGACCATTACACCACATAGCCTTGTGGTGTTTCAACTGCAACATGGACAACAAGCAAAAAATGCATTATCAATTAGTAAACGTCATATAATATGGACTTAATAAATCTATATTTCAAAAAAAAAAAAAAAATGAATACATTGATATAATGGGAAATATTTATAAAAATGTGGGTTAATATACTTGCCTTTTTATCTTTTAAACCAAAGGCTAAATCAATGTCCCTTTGTGTAAGATCAGGAAATTCATATCGATAACGACTCATTGTTTTAATACTCTTACTGAACCTTTCCCATGATAACCTACCATAGTATTCTTCACATCGTTCTATCCAATACTCCATCCAATCAATATTGTTTGCAATGTATAAATGTAGATCATCCCACTCTAGGCCAACTATATGAAAAAATAACAATTCAATATCAATGATTAGATATCATTGGCAAAGTTTAATATAATTGATGGAATAAAAATAAAATAATGAGTCTGATAATATAAAATTGAAAAATTAAATGTTTAATATATTAAATCTACAACATCTAATTACCTTTCACAGTCCTCATTCTACCTTTCCCCAATAGGACCTCCTGTTAAATTTTTTTGATAGAGTCGAGATGCCAAATGCGAGACACAATCATATTTTCAGCTAATTTAGGAAGATATCGACTAATATACACCATGCATTGATATACCATACATCCCTCCATCATAGGACCATCAAGACATTCTCTTTGTCTAACAAAATCATGTAATGACTTCAACTGCCTCTCTACCATCCACATCGACCTTGTGTGTATGAGTCCACATAATTCAATCTCCTGAACTTGGTGTACGAGGTAATGTTCTTGTGCATTGAAAAATGATGGAGGTATATACTTCGGAATTTCACACATTAGTCGGGGAATTTCTCTCTTCCAATACCTTATATCTTCTTTATGGATTTATTTAGATGAAATCCACCTACAAAGGATGCCAGAAAATAACAGTTTTGAACAATATCAAGGCATATATAAAATTTCAGATAAAACACAATATGTCAATAAATTCTTCTACAAATCATTGAAGAAACAATTTCCATATAAAAAAGAATTACTTACCTTGTGTATTTTCCAAGATCATATATAACTTGTTTTATTTTGTTGTCAAAGCTATCTAGGAGTGATAAAGGTAGAACATACTGTAACAAAAAGAAAATCTTTAATATTTATTTCCAAATAAGATAAAAAATACTAAAATCATGTATACAAATATTTTAATATAACTAATAATTACCTTAATGAATGTATGACATTCATGTGTTTTAACCCCACCAAAATCACCTTTTTCATTCAGATATTTTGTATGTTCAACGAAAACCCCGCCGGAAGCCTGATTTTCCGAATGACCTCTTTTACAACATTGCTCTATTGCTTTTTCAATAAACATAGAAGACTAATATTTTGTTCTAGACCATCACCATTAGAATTAATAATCACACTTCACAATGTGTGATTAGATTCCTGGATGCCACTACAAATATTTCCAATTCTTTCCTTGTCAGTCCTTCCATCTTAGATTCACCATAACAATTCTGTTATATTCTTCCTGATATGCATTTTATCAAACAGATGAACTATTTGTAGGCTCTCGTAGTAGGGAAACCTACTGAATTGTATGAGGTAAATTTTCATTCCTCGTGGAAGCCCATTTGTACCTTAACGACATTCATGAAACATAAATGAAATCACATTAACACTAATTAATGAATATAGCTAGGTACTGCACTGAACAAAATTCAATGAAAAAAAAAACAGAATATTTATATATATGATACATAAATAATTTGCATACCTTGATGATTTATATTATATTCCAACTTCCATAGGTGAAGTGTCATTCTTCATGGTTTTTTCCCATTTTCTTCTTTACCATTGAATTTTTATTTCTCGATAGTTCGATAACTACTGTTATTAGGAAGAATGTGCCTAAACTCATCAAACATATCCTTTCCTAAACTTCTTGAATGACAAGATTTTATCCTAGGACCACAAACTAGACATGCAAATTTACCCTTTGTTTGAATACCTACAAGACATATGAATTAATGTAGAAAATTAGGATTACAATTTTAAAAAATGCACAATATTTTCAAAAAATTATATAATATTAAAGCGCAACGGAAAGTTACATACCAAAAAAATGTCTTAACCCAGGAGCATCATGAATTGTCCATGCAAGTATATTGTGGAATTGAAATCATTTTCCCCATTTGTCTAGAGATGTCATACATAGTGATGTCAACCCATAACTTCTACAGCTCATCGATAAGAGGCTCAATATATACATTCATATATTTAACTTTGTACTTACCTAATTGCCTCAACATACATTAATTATATTTAGTTATACGTCCTTATATACAAAATATATAATTATCATTCAAGAAACAAAGAAATGAAATATTATGTCATACTTTCAAGTAAATAAAGACAAGTTAATTAAATAATTGGATCAATCATTGCCAACATTGTGTGCTCTCTCTTTATCAAAATCCAAGAAGGAATGTTATTTTTTATAAAAAAAAATGGGACACACTAAGTAAGTAGAATGAAGCTCTCCAAATGGATTGACACCATCAACTACCAATGAAAGTCTAAAATTACGAGGTTCTTATTTAAAAATTGACCATTTTTCTTTGATGTTCTTCAATGCAAAACCATCTACAGGCATTCAAAGAACATCATCTTCAATTTTTTTCTTTGCATGGAAATCCATAAACTATGATATACTTTGGCACCTGAACAACCATTGGAAACGTGGAATTATGGGAATATAATGAAGAAATTTGCAAGGCACCTTTTTTGTTGCTTGATCAGTCCAATATGTACTTATTTGACATTGTGCACATTCATTTTTTGATTAATATTTTCCATAGTATATGATATGATCATTATGGTGGACATCAATAGATTTATAGTCCATTCCAATTTATTTCATAATCACAAATATTTCTTGATATGTACGTGGTAAAATATTTGACAGTGGTAATAGAAATTCACCTAACAATCTACACCATTCAAAAAAATAAGTCAATGTAAACAATATTAATCATAAATATCGCATCCTTATTTTACGAATTAATTAACAATAAAAATATAGAAAAATAGTCAACCTTTATGTATATGTCAGCATGAAATAAATAATACATTACATACTTTAGGATCTATGTGAGATAGGTGTTTCATAAACCATTCAAAACATTCAAGTTCACCAACAAAAATATAGCACATAGAAGATTTTTTGTTGAGCCTTCATAAAGAGGTTTTCGTGGCCTCTCAAGTAGAGGATCAACATCATGAATATCATCATGGTTGTCTTCATCCATTGGAGCAAATGTGTCTTGGATCAATCTATGTATCTCATCTTCCTGATTTGTATCAATAACGGTATCTTTGTCCCTATCATCATTAAGAACTCAATATTCAATATTCTGATCTCCATGTTCCTCACCTTGTAAAGTAGCATTTTTGCTACTACTTGGAAAATAACTCTCTGACAGTCGACATTTTGGGGGTACTGTCTTTATATTTACAAACAATGTATTAAAATTAATGTGTATAGAACATATATTAAAATGATAAAACATTTGACAAATACATGACGTGATCACTATTACAAAGAATACATTATATATTGAATAATGTCTTACCAAGGGATGATATTCATAACCCCCTTCAATGTGCCCCTTCTCCCTACAATTTTTTTCAGCTATTGTTATTAAAATTCTTCTTGTTTGCAATCCCCTACAATCATTGCAAGGGAAATAACATTTTCCATCTCCCTTCACCTCCAATGTTGTTGTAAACTGAGCAATCCTCCTTGCATATCATTCATAGTATATTAATTTGACACATTCATTGCCTATAAGAACCAATTAAATATTTAAAAAAATAAATTTTGTTAAAACATTGAAACAAAAATTAAAATTAAAATTTCATATACTTCGAGGTCCAATCACTGGAAATATATGTTGCAATGCTAACTTTTGAAAAAAATATTAAAAAAAAATTAATAAAAAATTCATGTACTTCGACATTCAAACACACAAAATTTATGTAGCAGTGCTAAATTTCGAAAAAAAAAAAAAAAATTGGCTAAAAACTTCATGTTAAAAAAATTTGAAATTAAATTTATTAACATAGATTTATATTAAAAGAGACATAAAAATTAAAAGTACTAACCTTACAAGTATAAAATTTGATCTATGTAGATCGAGAATTGGACGTGTTTAACCAGTACATGATACAAAATCAGGGCTTAAACAATCACCAGCAAAATTGTCAAACTTTTTTTTAAGGACATGTATTTATAGATTGATTCTGGTCGATATAGAAACAAAAATAAATGATTTGACCACGGAAATGTCAATACTCATTGCACTACACATGTGGTTTGCACGTATGGATTTCTTCGCACAAGTGTCGATATAGAAACGCAAATTCATGGATATAGAGATGGTTTTCTAAATCGGTCTCTATATCGACGAACGTCGGAGCCAAACAAAAAATAAATAAAAGAAATCCAAAATTTTAATGCATTTTCCATGAATTATAGAAACGTGGAAATATTTTGTCACATCTTGGGCCCATATGTACTAGTGAGAAGAAATCCATTTTTCACTTCTATCATTATTTCCAGAAGTTGAATGGAAATAAGGCTTCTCCAATCCGACAACATACATAGAGGCACATGGAGAGGAGGAGTATGAGAATAATTCCTTGGAGCAAAAACATGAACTTTTTCCACCACTATAATTTGAGTGGTCACTGGGAAGAAAAGTGTTGGTAACTTCATCCAGAGATTCACCCTAGACACCCCACAACGAGGAGAAGGGTGTGGAGAGTGAAAATTGAGGAATATGAGGATATTCATGCATTTCCATTCCAAGTGAAAGAAATTGTCCAACAAGATATAAAAACACAAAAGAGAAGGAAAACATGTTGATGTCAAGAGAATCCATAACCTGATTCTTGTATATGGTTAGGCATTAGAAGAACCCCATATTGGAGTTGTGTTGGAGAATGGTGCATGGAGGTCAATGACCTTAGAGGAGACCTTGAGAATTACATGATGTGCATAAAATCATGGGTTGACATATCTTCCTTTGCATGATAGTTGAATAATGTCTTTCCAATAGATGGACCAACTCATACCAAGCAACCGATCCTAGTAGAGGAATTCAACCACACTTCCCTTGAGTATTTGTTGCATGATGGAATATTTTTGGTGCCACACTAGATACAATTGTTTATCTAAAGGATAAGGAAAAGAAAGAGGCACCTACTGTTACACAAGAACCAATAGGAGCTTCACTTGGGGAACATCCCACCCACTCACAATATTCATACAAGGAAGGAAAAGAGGCATAGGGGTTTGATGATCTAGTAGGAAACACTTGTGGAGATGACTGAGATCATGCACAAGAACCACAAATAGAGGCTACTACTCTAGAATGAAAAATTAATGCCACATAGTTAAGTGTCCCACACTCTCTACCTATTTATGCATATTTGGTGAGACAAAATAAGATGTTAAGAATGAAAAAATGGAAGTTATAGATCAATTTAAAAATGCTCATAGATGATGTTGAGGAACAAAGGGAACCTGAGAAATCAAGTTACCCTGTACCAATTCCTCTTGCTTAAGGTGAACTCTTCACTAGCTCATAAGATACAACTCAACTCATAGAAATAAAGGAAGTAACTATCTAGGCTACACATTTTATGTAAACTGATAAGGCCACTCAGATAGAAACAAATCAATAATTTTTGGAATACTCGGAGGGGGGGGGGGTGAATTAGCATGAGCACTTTACACCACTTTTAACCACAATATATAAAATCAACTTTATCAACAATATTCAATATTTTATCATCAATGTATCATCTATTATTTCATTCAATGTATCATCTATGATTTCATTCAATATATCATCAACATATAATAATAAGCAACATCACATCAAATACACAGTACACTAGTATTTATATGGAAACCCAAATGGGAGAAAATCACATAATGATTTCTTATATATATCAAGAATTCCCTCATAGGAGGCACCAAATTCAATGTTCTCCAACTGAAATTGGGAGGCTGCAACTTGAAGGAAGCTACAACTCCCTGAATTCTCTAGCTCCAACCAAAAAGAGGCCACAACCCCCTGATTCTAAAGCTCCAACCTGAAGGAATATTCAACTCCCTGATTCTCTGTCTCCAACCAGAAGGAGGCTAAAACACCTTGATTCTTAAGCTCCAACCTAAAGTGATACAAACCCCCACCCACTCTTTGGGTCTGTGCGACGTCTTAGTCTAGGATCATTTAACTTCAAGAGTTGAATTAGCTCTCGGGCCCTTGTTGAGCCATCAAAACAATTATCATAGGTCCTACGTCCTTCAAACTGAATGAAAAATCCACTTTTTGGGAGCCTCTGAATACTCGCAAGTCCTTCAAGGGAACGTGGGCCAAAAACTGTGGGCTAAACTTCAAATCTCTAGAAATTTCGCGACTTTGGAATTCTTGGAGTTTGGGAGTTTTAACTAATTCACATTTTGTTTCCTCCCGTATGCTGAAGTGTAAATTGTCGAATTGATAGTCAAATATCAACGGTCCACAAGACTCGTTGAAATCCATGATGTGGAATGGTTTTGGGATTTCAGTATTCAACTATTCTTCCAACTTCAACACAACGTTCCCCTAGATATTTGAACCCTGAATCATATCGGATGGTTCCCATCGCTTCCACATATTGATGGTTAGAAATCATCTTCATTGCTCCAGGCTTCAGGAATTCTTGAAGAACCACTTCATGGATCTCCTAGAGTGTTGAGTTTCCGGATCTTGATATCTACTGCCACACGTCTCCTGTTTACCAACGACTGGGATATAATCCACTCTTTGGGGCTTCGGGGAATTTCCAACCATTCACAATTGCATCCCCTTTCTCCTGGATGGTCGGTCTTATGGACTTGATGATCTAGTGATACATGTCCACTGAAATCAACACTCGATATGGTTTTTCGAAATTCCAAAATTCGTAGGTTCCGACTCCTATGCACTCCTTGAATGAATTCTACCAAACTCGCGAAGTCTGAAGGACTTCCGGTGGTAACTCCCATGCTAATTTCCTAGATCTGACGACTAGGAAAGGATTTGTTTATCCATGAGTGGATCTCTTCTGATCATCCTCCAAGGTGATAAAAATACTCCTCTTCCAAAGGATCTTGGTTTCTATCCCTCCTGAGCTTTACCAAGTGATAAATTTGAACCTCTGGAACCTGCCTTTGCACTCCTATGAACACTTTACAACTTCCTAATTAGAAATTAGTCTATGTCACTCATGTGCATCCTCTGGTTTATGTTCACCTTGATACTCTGAGGTTATTGAGAACTTATCGCGCACTCCTTTCTCTCTCCAGACTTAGAATTTACAGCACTCCAACTGAGTGCAGGCCCGATGCACACCTTGCACGGGTTTGTTGTCAAAATATTCTCTCCACTGAGAAACTCTGCACTACTTGCACTTACCCTTGCAACATTTCATGTTATCTCTTATGAGCTTTTGAGTTAGACTTGACTCAGCCTTCACACACCCTATGGGAACTATGCACTCCTTGCACTAGATCTCTCAGAAGAGAAACAATTGAAACTTAAGGAACATTAAAAGTTCACAAATCTAACTATAAAATTCATTCTCAAGCACATAAAAAACATAAAATAGAGAACATGAAATTCATTGCATGAACTCAGAAATAAGTGACACCATGCATTTGGAATCCAACCTTTCTGCTTGTATTCATTCAACAAATTATGTACATATACTCATACAGTTCTATTCATCTCTCTATAATAACCAACAACAACAATAAGCTACAACAAGCTTCTTGCATTTACATTCAAAAACCTTAACAACAAAGTTCAACAACAAAATACAATTGTATTGAGCAGCCCTTTCTGGGCATAAATTACATATATTTATACACGAGGAGATTCTTCAACCTTTCCTCCAGACTACCTGTTGGGGCTCAGAAATGTCCTATTTTCATACACCATTCCCTTCATCATTCTCCACATTTCATCGCCCCATTAACCTTTCATGATATCATTTCCATAAATATACTTGGGTTTCACCTTATTGTTCTCCACTTTCTTCATTTTATTATTAAAAGGGAATTTGTGATTAAATGTTAGAAAATTTACATGTTTTCATATATATATCAAATATGTGTGAGCTTTGTAATGTGTAGGAATATGTGAAGGATTAATTCAAAGGGCTTCTCGAATACTTCCTCCACCATTTCAATATTTGAGGAGATAATTCAAGCCCATTCCAAGGAGAAGATCATGGAGATTTGGTTGGAATATCTTATCCAAGATATATGAGAGATATCTGTGAGGATTTGAAGGGATTATATTTTGTAATAATGGGAAATAGGTTGAGAGAAAAGTGGATCTGTAATAATGAGATGGTTATCTTATCTTCAAGGCTCTCATGTATAAAAGAGAGTGCTCTCTCTTCATGAGATTTCAGTTGTAAGTAGAGAATTAGAGTAGTCATTAATGGTAGTCATTAGGATTCGAAAAAGAAAGGTATTCTTAGCTTTGATTCATGGTTTTGGTTTTCATGCTTTTATTATTTTGTTATGAAGATTGATTTAGTTATTGTAATAGAATATTGCTTCATTGGCGTGAGCTCACATATGTTTTTGTGAATTATTTAAATCTTCACATGTTGTACTTTCTTTTCCTTCATGTAGTTCTCCATTTCTAGATTAATTCCTTCACGCAATTTCTCATTCCTAGATTAATTTCATTTACGCAACTAGATTAATTCAATTCCAAGTCATGTGTTAGATTAATGATTCTATTTCAGTTGTGTATTAGATTAATGATTCAATTTCAGTTGTATCTTAAACATTAGATTAGATTAGTCCCACTTCAACCTTGCATATACTTTGTGTGTGCTTCGTCAGTTTATGAACCTCGGGTTGACAAATTAGATAGTTGGGTAAATACTACAATGCAATTAATTCAACATTAGTTCGGCCCAATGTAACGACTATTGTTCCTTTTCTTCTGATTGTTGTTCCTTTTGCAGGTCGTGTTGTGCCTTTGAATTTAACAACTTTCGTTCCCTTTATGATTGATGTTCCTTTACAGGTGTTGCATCTCTGGAGGCTGGGTATTGAAAACGGAAGGTAAGAACCTACGTAGGTGACAAGTAAAATGCTTGTGCCAGCGCCTACATTTGGTTGATGCATAGAGGTTGTTTTTAGGACATCTTTAGAGCCCAACATTTTGGCGCCATTGAATATGATGACGTTGTATTAGTGGATGACAAGAATCCACTTTGTACTGCTCAAGACATGTTGTTTAGGGTATTTTCAAGAATTGTTGAGTACGAGCGTGGATCTGATAATGAAGACAAAGATGTTGTTAAGCAAGTGACTGCTCGCTTGCTAGTTCCGTATAATCAAATTGGTTTTCTACTTGGGAGATGCGAAAAGTTGTAGAGAAAATGAGAAATGATACTGATATAGCGTGGGTGCCACAAAGGTGAGAGACAAAAGCGCCATGTCTCAGATCTCGGGAAGCAACAACAGTTCCAGGCGGGATAGGAGAGGGCCCGTCTTGGCTCTGTCGGGTAGCAGTGACGCCAACAATGGGATCATAGTGAAGATGGACAACAGTGTAAGACAGTCTCTCGTGCAAGAGGGCGGCCTCCAACACCACCCATTTCAGTAAGAAAGTTTTGTGGAGTACCTGCAAGTTCACATGGATCACGGGCATGACCTTCCTCATCCTCGTTGTTCCACTCATGGAACGCGAGCAACAGCTCATAGATCTCGAGATTCAACAGGCCAGCTTGTTGGGTGCTCCTCCGGTTTCTACTAAATTATAAATGTTGATTTTAGCTCCTCTGCCTGACAATAATCTCTTTTCAGAAATTTAGGGTTTGAATAATTTAGGGTTTTGCGTTGTGTTTTGTTAAAATTTAAGGTTTGAGTATAATAATACAAATCTTAGGTCAAACATAATTTAAAAATATATATATATAAAATACAAAAATTTTGTTTTATTAAAAATAATAATAATAATAATAAATAAATAAAATACAAAAATAAATATTGTTTGTTTTTATATTTTGTTTTATTATAAACAAAACAAATAATATAAAAAATAATATAATAAAATTAGGTTAAACTTTAAATAACTTTAAAACAACAAAAACAAATAACATTGCAAATGGATGTTTTTTCCTGAAAACAAATGGAAACATGTTTTTTACACTAAGAAAGAAATCAACGCTGAAACAAGCACGCGTGAAACACCCATGACAAGAGGTATAAAACCAGATTTTATTTATTTTTACTTTGTCGCATTTGTCCTTCTTTCGGCATATTATATTTTCAAACATCTCACAAGTTTTCATGCAGGATGCGTACTAAGTTTTTTCAGGTGCGCAGCCGATCACATCTTGCTACTGAATTGGTTTTCAAAAATCACACAAACTTTTGAAAAAGACATGTCTTATTAACTTCTTGAAGGAGTTGATTTTCGTCTTACACATCATGGTGTTTGCAGTTACACATAAACCCATTCATAAAACCATTTATGCCATGAATGTCTTCCTCCAGTTCTCCTTCAAAGAAGATTGTTCATCCCTGTGTTGAAGCCCATCTTCCATTGAATTATCCTTCATGACTTTGCACATGCCTATATTTCTGAGTCGCATACGTCTCTTTAGCTTTTTTTTCAGTTTTCCTTGTCAATAAAATTATCCATCTCCCTTTCCATGACTACATTTCCTTGCCGTAAAGACTGTTACTACTAGGATCTTTTCAATTATATTCCTACCACTCTTTTTATCTGAACTCATGTTGACTAATGTGGAATTCCTTAAGGCCCACCTTTCAACAAGTCTTGCCCCATCGACCTCAACACCTTATCTGGGATATAGACTAGAGTCCATTTTCAGTACCTAGAGGCTTGGATGCCTTAATGGCAAGTTCTTTCACTGACAATCATGGGAATACATCAATGTCCCTTGATCATCATATCTTGCAAGTGTCTCGACATCAGATCATTCATTCGCACTTCGTTAGATGTACTCAGGTACCTTGGCACTCATTGACATCAATGGTGCGTTTCCTCGCATTGGTTAACGACATTCATCATTGGTCGGTAATTCAATGACTTCTTTTCATGCTCGACATCAACACATTCATTTGCATGATTAGATTTGTACCATCAGGTTTAGCAATGGGTGAAGAATATACACTTTTCATGACTCTATCAGCAGTTACAGTAGCATGACTTCAGCCATATGAGACTACCACAGTTCCACTTTCATACTTTCTCTTTTCCATGGTGCATTCAATAGTAGTTCAGCTTCCTCCACTTCACATTCTCCGATCCAGTAGACAACAGTCGCAGCTACAACAACAGTCACTTTCCATATGATCCCGCAACAGTGACATCTTCCATGATCTAGCAGCCGCATCATCCATATTCGTATTGCATAGTTCATCAGCATTTTGGGTAAGTGGAGGTATGTTATTTTCTAAACTTTAATCATGTAATTCCTCAACTGCTAGCAATGAATAATTTGGAAAATTCCCTCCTTAAGTTCCCTTTCCTTTTTCACTTCTACGACTTATGCCACATTGCATGAGGACATCCAACAAGTTAAGTTGGGGGGTAAGGGACTTTATTCACTATCATCACTCCATTTTTCCATGACTATCATTCCATTTTTTCGTCTCATTTACCAGTTATGAACATTTCTTTTCCAACAATACTTTGTTGCACTTTACTTCATAAGAATTGATATACATATTGGCATGATTCACAAATATACAAAAAAAAAAATGGCGGGCTTTCTTATACTCAGTGATGTTTTCCTTATGCACATTGATAGCATACATTTTCCAGTAAGAATATGGGCAAATTATTATTATAACAGCAAGAGAAAAAATAGCGAAATGAATGTTGTAAACAAAAGAACCAACATTATTTATATTCATGGTTGTCACACAAGAACCAATCATATGAAAAGTGTCAGTTGTTACTCATGTAAATCCCATCTTGGAAAAAATTCATTATCATCACTCAAAGCCAACATTCATATGCTAAAATTTCTTGAGAAGATCCATGCATGGTTCCATGAGGACATGCAACAAGTTAAGTTGGGGGGTATGTTGGGGCTCAGAAATGTCCTATTTTCATCCACCATTCCCTTCATCATTCTCCACATTTCATTGCCCCATTAACCTTTCACGATATCATTTCCATAAATATACTTGGGTTTCACCTTATTGTTCTCCACTTTATTCATTTTAGTATTAAAAGGGAATTTGTGTTTAAATGTTAGAAAATTGGCATGTTTTCATATATATCTCAAATATGTGTGAGCTTTGTAATGTGTAGGAATATGTGAAGGATTAATTCAAAGGACTTCTCGAATACTTCCTCCTCCATTTCAATATTTGAGGAGATAATTCAAGCCCATTCCAAGAAGAAGATCATGGAGATTTGGTTGGAATATCTTATCCAAGATATATGAGAGATATGTGTGAGGATTTGAAGGGATTATATTTTGTAATAATGGGAAATAGATTGAGAGCAAAGTGGATCTGTAATAATGAGATGGTTATCTTATCTTCAAGGCTCTCATGTATAAAAGAGAGTTCTCTCTCTTCATGAGATTTCAGTTGTAAGTAGAGAATTAGAGTAGTCATTAATGGTAGTCATTAGGATTCGAAAGAGAAAGGGATTCTTAGCTTTGATTCATGGTGTTGGTTTTCATGCTTTTATTATTTTGTTATGAAGATTGATTTGGTTATTGTAATAGAAGATTGCTTCATTGGCGTGAGCTCACATATGTTGTTGTGAATTATTTAACACTTCACATGTTGTACTTGCTTTTCCTTCATGTAGTTCTCCATTTCTAGATTAATTCATTCATGCAATTTCTCATTCCTAGATTAATTTCATTTACGCAACTAGATTAATTCAATTCCAAGTTGTGTGTTAGATTAATGATTATATTTCAGTCGTGTGTTAGATTAATGATTCAATTTCAGTTGTAGATTAAACATTATATTAGATTAGTCCTGCTTGAATCTTGCATATACTTTGCGTGTGCTTCGTCAGTTTACGAACCTTGGGTTGACAAATTAGATAGTTGGGTAAATACTACAATCCAATTAATTCAACATTAGTTTGGCCCAATGTAACGACTGTTGTTCCTTTTGCAGGTCGTGTTGTTCCATTGAATAGAACAACTGTCATTCCATTTACGATTGTTGTTCCTTTACAGGTGTTGCATCTCTAAAGGTTGGGCATTGAAAACGAAAGGTAAGAACCTACGTAGGCGACAAGTAAAACGTTTGTGCCAGTGCCTACCTTTGGTTGATTCATAGAGGTTGTTTTTAGGACATCTTTAGAGCCCAACACTACCTTACTATTATCCTATCACAATTAAAACATTCATCTACTAAGGCCTATTACAATGAATGAGCTTTTACAAACTAGATAAGAGTTGATGCTCAAAATCTGTACAATCGTACAGATAATTAAGACAATTATAATCTCTTGTAATCTTATACAATGGCTCAAGCCTCCAAACATTAAAATATGTTTAATCACAATGTTTCAAAAATTTAATATGATTTTCCCTCCTTGGGATCAAAACCAACTTTAAATGTTTGTGTGTGCACTTAGTTGTACTCCACTTAGCCTCCTTTGTTGTCGATGGCGATGATCCTGCATCATACTCCTATGGAAAAAAGATTCATGGAATCCTTTCCATGAGCTCCTGTACTATTTTTCCATGTCTCTGAATATCAGGTTTAGTTACCCAACTAGCATCCTCTGAGTGGTCTTTCCACTTCACCAGGTACTCAAAATACATCTTCCTCCTGGTCTTCTTGCCAATGCTTTGATCTAGAATTTTATCCTTGTGTGGCTTATCTACTGTGGGAATATGTGTTTCCCACTGGATCTCCTTCTGATCATATTATTCTCTTGTATCATCCATCCTATAAAGGAACATGTCTGCACCATTGAATATTGGTGATATTCCAACACTCTCTGACAACTCAATTTCATAAGCATTGGCAAAAAATGTTTTGAGGATTTTACATGGTCCTATCTTCTTCATATTTAATTTGTTATATGATCCCCTTGGGAACCTATCCCTGCTCGGATGTTCTCAAACTTTATCTCCAACCTCGAAATAAACCTCTATTCTTCTCTGATCAATGTCATTTTGTACTTTTGGCTACTATCCTATAACTGTCCCTTTATCTGATCATGTAGCTTCTGCATTTATGCAGTGAAGTATTCTACTCCTACACTTCAGAATTCATCATGTCCCAAATTTCTTAAATCCAAAATTCCTCTTGGATGCATTCCATACACTATCTGAAACAGACTTTTTCTGGTTCTTTTGTTTGGTGAATCATTATAAGCAAACTCTTGTTGGGGCATAATTTGATCCCACTGACTATGATGTTTAGTGACCAAACTCCTCATTAAATTTTCTAAGCTTTGATTTACCACTTATTTCTTTCCTTCTTTCTGAGGGTGATTTGTTGAACTGAAGGAGAAGTCTGTCCCTAGCTTCTTCCACAGAGTTCTCCAAAAGTGTCCCACGAATTTGGTATCTCTATCTGAGACTATACTTTTGGGAAAGCCATGTAATCTCACAACCTCCTTGAAAAATAAATTGCCTATGTGCGTAGCATCATTGGTTTTCTGGCATGGTATGAAATTTGCCATATTTGAGAACCTATCAACCACTAAAAGTATGGAATCATTGCCCCTCTAGGTTCTTGGAAATCCCAACACAAAATCCATGCTTATGGCAACCCATGACCTATATGGAATAGGAAATGGTTGATACAGACCCGTGTTTTATTGTTTCAATTTGGCACACTGACAGACTCTACATTTTTCCACAAATTTATTCACATCGGACCTCATACCTGGCCAATGGTAGAAAGAAATCTGGTGTGCTTGAGTCTTATCATGGTCGAAATGTGATGCAGGAGCATCGCCAACAAGTCCACATCGAGGGACAACTCAATGCCATAATGTGCCTTTCTAAAATTTAGGAATTTGAGAGCTAGTGTTTTTTTGTTTATCCTTTTTGGAATAGATGATTGAACAAGAGAGAAACGCTCAAAAAATGAATGAGCGCGAGTTATCTGGGACTTTCACTCCCAGACTTTAATGTAACAGAACTCAAGAAGTTGTTAGTTGTTACTTCAAGAGGAGAGGTAGTCAGAGGGAACCCTAGAGGACCTATTGTATATGTAGATGCAAAGTATGCCCGAGAGAGGATGTTGCAATTAGATAGGAGATTGTTGTGATTTAGTTATCATTTTTCATAGTTGTGGCCATTTTTCATTTGAATGAACATAACAGAGGAAAATTGATCCAAGTGCATAGTGTTGTTACTGTTTTTTATTCTCTATTATTGTGGTTTTCATGAATGAATGATTTTCGTTTCAAGTATCTAAAATTGTGATATTTTGGTATAAGTTTCAATTGTTTCTCTTCGTTGAGTTCATGCAAGGTGTGCATAAAGTCTGCAAGGATTGCGTTGACAGAGTCTGTTTCGACTCATAATCTTAGAAGAGATAATGAAACTTTCCAATTTCCAGGAGTGCAAGGGAACTCATGAAAGGTGTGCACAGCCACCCGTAAGAAGTTAAGTCTTACATGAGAGTTTGTTGCAAGGACTGCATAGAACCGAAATTTGACTAAGTGCAGAAGTGGATCTTTAATAAGTCGAAGGAGATGAAGTGCAAGGAGTGCAAAGGAAACCTCTGTTTGGAGTTCATAGAAAGACAAAGTTATTGAATACTCGGTAAGGAGAAGCCTCAGAGTTACTAAACACTCTAGAGATGGGATTGTGTAGAGGAGATGCAGAGAAATAGGATTACTAAGGATCTTGTCAAGCTATGCCAGGAGGGAATCAAGCAAGTGCAAGGACGACATAAGAGAACCCTGTTTTGAGTTCTGTGAGAGGAAATTTGTCAGAGGAGGAAGCACTTACAGAGTTAATGAATACTTTGTAGCCTCAGCAAGGTGTTCTTGAGCAGAATTTGCTTGGAGAGAACTTACATCCCTTTAAGGATGCAGAAGGGCTAAGACACTTAGGAGATTGAGTAAATCATAAATCTCAGAAGAGATAACGCTTTCAGAAGTGGAGCCAAGATCCGAGAGACCGGACTCGCAAGAAGAACAAAGGCCGAAGCCTTTGAATAGTTAGAAATTATTTTAAGTTGGAGGAGATCGAAAGCTTAGTAGGAGGGGTGACAACAGTTGTCATATCTACTGAAGAAAGAGATCTAGACCATCATATCATAGTCCATACAGGAGGAATGCACAGGGGAAATAGATCTCAACCATCATATCTAAGTGCATGGACCAACAGTTGTTGGATCTGAAAGAAGTGCATGAGTTTTAACTATTTAGAGCGCATAGGAGGGGATCAACTTGCGAAGTCACGAAGTTCTGACATCATCGAGACTGTCCATTATCATAGGACATCTGGAAGATATCCACGTACGTCGGAATATTGGAAAGGAAAAGAGTCACAATGATCCTAACCATCCATCGAAAGGGACACATGGTAGCCGATCAACATTTTTTGACTCGTGACTTGGAGAGGTCAAAGGGAAATCTTGTGAGAACTCACGAAACATGAATTCGTGTTTAGATCACAATCGCTGATCAAAGAGAAATCTAGACCATCGATTATCTGGGGAGAATTTCAGCATTTTTGGGATCCCGAGAATGGAGGTGAAAATTATTTCGACCTCGCGATATGCAAAATCCCAACGATATCTGAACCGTCATATCGTGGCGGGAATCAAGACCTTCATATTGGGAGCCCCAAAATATCGGCATTTCATGGATTGAGATAATGGAGGTGTATCGCATTGGGAAATCTTGATACGTGAAATCCCGATGCGCTTGAGAGTTGAGCCCTGGGTCATGGTGAATGGTCGCATAGACGGAGGCCAAGGGAAGAGCTAAGGAATGGTAATCTCTTTTCGAGATTTTGGGAGTGGGGGAGTCAGGGTTGGCTCACTTGCAAAGTCCTGACACATGAAATCATGACACGCCTTTCATGTAGGCATGCGGTCACAACCCGTGGTCACGTGGAGGTGAGTCTCGCACTAGGTGCTTAGTTGCATAGGTGAAGTTTCATAAAGGACCTGTGGATTTGTTCATGGGATTCCAGCAGGGAATCAAAGAGCTACTTCATCTCGATAGATTGAAGAGATATCCTTGACCGAGAGGTGAGCGGACCCTTCCGAGGCATAGGTAGGGGGTCTGCATCAAGTGGTATCAGAGCTTAGTTTTTGTTTTCAGACTACAGACAAAAGAAGGACGATGAAAGGATATAGTCTTGTACCATCAAATGGTATCATAGCCAAAATTTTCTTCTGTATATTTCAGATGAAAGAGAAAGAGAAAAAGAGATAAAGGAGATAGTCTCATACCATCAAGAGGTGTTAGAGTGGATTTCATCTGCAGATTTCAGGCGAAGGAGATAGAAAATACAGTCTGACTACTACGAGTAGTATCAAGAATTGGATTATGTCTGCAGATTGTAGGCAAAGGTGGAAAGGAAAATAATGATTATATGATGACATCAAATGGTATCAGAAGCCAAATTTCATCTGTATGCAGTAGGTGAAGGAAGATAGAGTGTTGATTCTCTATGCGTGGAGATATGTTTTCATGTAGGCAACAGACATTTGACAACCAGGTGGGCTAAAACTAGAGAGGAAAAATGTGGCTACTAAAGGCCAAAGGAGTGGTCAAGATAAGGACTGCCAACAGAAAAGCAAGGCTGAGATAGACAAAGATATCACTGAGATGAGAGTACAAATGGAGAATCTTGCATTTAAAATGCAGCAGGATGAAAATATGCATTGGGTATATGAGTGTCCCATGAAGAAGAAGGTGAAGTGTTCCGTTCAAAAATTATTATCCGGAGGATAGAAAAATATATTGAGGATGTGGCTTAGGTATGTTGAAAGCCTCAGAGGTGAAGAGGAAATGGTTCACATCTATGAGCTAGAAACTGGGAAGAGTCTTAGTGATGATGAACATAAGAGATCAGAGAAGGGTCTCATAAACTGCCAGGTAAGCAGTGAAGAAAGTTCATATTGCTAGGTGGGCAATGAGATGGGATCATTGGAGGATATCATAGACTACCATGAGGGTAGGGAAGAAATATCAAATTGTTAGGTGGGAAATGGAGATGAGATTGTTTGATAGTCTCATGAACTCAGAGGTGAGTTTATATTAGAAAGGAGTGTTGACAGAAAGGGAAGATCAGAGGAGTGTCCTAATCATTGGGGGAATTCGGATATTCCTGCCAAGTATCCCAGTTGATTCCATGACACATGTTGCAGACGAAGAAACAGGAGAAGGACAACCAACAGTGACTATCATAGAGGAAGAATAAATGGAGAAAACATCAGAATCTTCCCGAGGAAAATAAGAAGAGGAGCACATAGTTGATATGCTCACTTAATGGGAGATATAATTCAGAATATTGGAGGATTGGTTGGACAATCCAAATCCAGTAGATGACTGCCATGAGAAGACAGTCATGAAAATTTTGGGAGATGATCATTCAACAAAATTTCTCAGAAATTGCAGCCAGGAAGCTAAACAGATGATGACTGCAGCATTGAAGCCTGTAGTAGAAGATGAATCATAATTCCAATATGGGGAACAACTGGAGGAAGTTGGATTTGAACTAGCAGGAAAACTGGCAGAAGCAAAGCTATCAGAAAGATAAGTTGAGTAGAAACGCAGTGGGGATAGTACAGAACTGGAGTCTGCAACAGAATGGACAACTAATGTCACGGGAGATGAAGATAACATGGAAGTTCATATTGATTAGATTGGTAAAAAGGAGAAGGAGTACACATTTTAATGTACCCTAGAGATGGAGAAGTAAGACCATTCAGAGGAATGGCTCAAAATTTTTAGCCAAGGAGTTGAGCAAGGGATAACTATATAATGTGAACCTACAATAGAGGAGGAAACAATAGATATCATAGATTGTGTTGACCTTTGTGAAGAGTTGGAGATCCTAGAGAGAAGGGTAAATATGAAAGATCATCTTATCCAACAAGTTAGGTTGAAAATTCAGGGAGAGAAGATGAAACAGAACATACTACAGAAGGAAATCCAACCAAGAGGGGAGATGGACAAGGTGATTGAGGAGATGATAAAGATGATGGTGAGATCATTAAGGGAAGATGTCAATAGAGAAGGAAAAAATAGAAGAAAACTTGCCGGAGCAGCAGGGCAAAAGAAACAACAAGGAAAAGGAGTCGGTGAACAGCTCCAAGACAAAGTATGAGACCCTGGGGGATATCATGAACATGACAGAGGGAGCCATGAGCAGGAGCTCATCATTTTCCCATCTGTGGAGTATGATGCAGGAGCATTGCTAGCAAGTCCACGTGGAGGGACAAATCAATGCCATAATGCACCTTTCTAAAATTTTAGAATCTAAGAGCTGGCATTTTTCTGTTAATCCATTTTGGAGAAGATGATTGAACAAGAGAGAAGATGATTGAACAAGAGAGATGTATCCATTTTTCATTTGAATAAACATAACAGAGGAAAATTGATCCAAATGCATAGTTTTGTTACTATTTTTTATTCTTTGTTATCGTGGTTTTCATGAATGAATGATTTTCATTTTGAGTATATGAAATTGTGATATGTTGGTATAAGTTTCAATTATTTCTCTTCATTGTGTTCATGCAAGGTGTGCATACAGTCCACAAGGAGTGCGTTGATAGAGTATGTTTCAACTCATAAGCTTAGAAGAGATAACGAAACTTTCCAATTCCCAGGAGTGTAAGCGAACTCATGCAAGGTGTGCATAGCCATCCACGAGAAGTTATGTCTTGCATGAGAGTCTATTGCAAGGAATGCACAGACCCGAAATTCGACTAAGTGTTGAAGTGGCTCTTTAATAAGTCGAAGGAGAAGAAGTGCAAGGAGTACAAAGGAAACCTTTGTTTGGAGTTCATAGAAAGACAAAGTTACTGAATACTTGGTAAGGAGGAGGCTTAGAGTTACTGAACACTCTGGAGATGGGGCTATGTAGAGGAGACGTAGAGAAATAGGATTATTGAGGATCTTGTCGAGCTCTTCCAGGATGGTATCGAGAAAGTGCAAGGATGACACAAGAGAACCCTGTTTCGAGTTCTATGAGAGGAAATCTATTAGAGGAGGAAGAAATTACAAAGTTACTGAATAATCTGTAGCCTCAGTAAGGTGCTCTTGAGAAGACGTTGCCTGGAGGGCACTTACATCCCTTTAAGGACTCAGAAGGGTCGAGACCCTTAAGAGACTGAGTAAATTGTAAATCTCATAAGAGATCATGCTTTTGGAAGCGAAGATGAGATCCTTGAGACCAAACTCGCGAGAAGAACAAAGGTCGAATCCTTTGAACACTTAGAAAATATTTTAAGTCGGAGGAGATCAAAATATCAGGAGGAGGGGTGATACCAGTTGTCAGATCTATTGAAGAAAGATATATGGACCATCATATCATAGTCCATATAGGAGGAATGTGCAGCGGAAACAGATCTCAATTGTCATATCTGAGCGTGTGGACCAACATTCATTGGATCCAAAGGAATTGCATGAGGTTTAACTCTTTAGAGTGTGCAGGAGGGAAGCCTACATGCGAAGTCACAAAGTTTCAACATCATTGGGACCGTCCATTATCAGAGGACACGTGGCAGATATCCATGTATGTCAAAATATTGGCAAGGAAAAGAGTCGCAGCAATCCTAACCTTCCATCGAAAGGGATGCATGGCAGTCGATCAGCATTTCATTGACTCGTGACTTGGAGAAGTCAAAGAGAAAGCTTGTGAGAACTCATGAAACGTGAATTCGCATTTAGATCACAATCATTGATCAAAGAGCAATTTGGACCGTCAATTATCCAGGGAGAATTTTGGCATTTTGAGGATTGAGAGAACGGAGGTGAAAAGTATTTCGACCTCGCGATACATGAAATCCCGATGAGATATGAACCATCAGATCATGGGGGGAATTAGGACCCTCATATTGGGAGCTCTAAAATATCGACATTTCAAGGATCAGGAGAATGGAGGTGAATTGCATCGGGAAATATCAATACGAGAAATCCCTACGTGCTTGAGAGTTGAGCCCCGGGTCATGGTGAATGGTCACATGGACGGAGGCCAAGGGAAGAGCTAAGGAACGTTAATCTCTTTTAGAGATTCCAGGAGTCGGGGAGAATTGGGGTTGGCTCACTTGCAAAGTCTCGACACGCGAAATCGTGACATGCCTTTCATATAGGTGTGCGGTCACAACCCGTGGTCTCGTGGAGGTGAGGCTCATACTCGGTACTTAGTTGCACAGGTAGAGTTTCATAAAGGACCAGTGGATTTGTTCATGGGATTCTAGTAGGGAATTGAAGAGCTTATTCAACTCGATATATTGAAGAGTGATCCTTGACTGGGAGGTCAGCAGACCCTGTCGAGGCAGAGGTAGGGGGTCTACATCAAAATGTCCAACCAATCCTCCATTGTTCTTTTCTTTTCCTTTAATAGATTGTCTCTCATTGAGCATTTCAAAAAACATAATTGACTCCCCTTGAACAATAGTGAATCCTGGATCAAATATTCCATCCATTGACTTATGTCCCTTAGCAAAGGGTTTTCACATGCTTCATAAGCCTCCTTGAAATCTGGATCTTCTCGATACATCCCCTTAAGGTGTCCAAACCCTAATGCCTCCACTTGAAATTCCTATATAATCAAACATATCTTGCTCAAACCATCAACAACTTTGTTAGCGCTACCACTAATGTTCTTAATAACAAAAGTAAAATTATACATGAATTCTATCTATTTAGTATGTCTTTGGTTCGACTTCTTCTGTCAGGTTATGAACTGTAAATCTTGGTTGTCACTGTACAAGACAAACTCCTTCGGAATAAGGTAATGCCTCCACTTTTTCAGATCTTGTATTACAACATAAAAATACTTCTCATACATTGAGTACTTTCTCTTAGTGTCATTCAGCTTCTCACTGAAATAAGAAACACGATTATTGTCTAAGATCAATATTGTACCAATAGCTACTCCACTTGCATCAGATCTCACCTGAAATGTCTTCTTGAAATCGGGAAGAACCAAAATCGGTTTTTTTTTATCTTCCCTTTCAATACACTGAAGCCTTTTTCACTTTCTCTTGTCCAATTAAAGGATTTGTGATTTTTATTTGTAGTCTCTAGTATGGGTGCACAAATGCTACTAAAATTCCTGATGAATTTCCTATAAAAACTTGCTAACCCATGAAAACTTCTTACCTCAAATACACTTCTTGGAGAAGGACATTCTTTGATTTCCCTCACCTTCTCTAAATCCATCTTCAAATCATTTGATGAGATCCCAAAACCCAAGTATATGAGTTTTGTCTTCATGAAAGAACATTTCTTTAGATTTATCAACAACTTCTCCTACTACAACCTCTTCAACACGAGTTTCAAGTGCCTCAAATGTTCTCCTTCAGTATTTCCAAAAACTAAAATATCATCCAAATACGCAATCACAAACTTACCAATGAAATCCTTGAGTAGTTCATTCATTAATATCATGAATGTGCTCGGTTCAGTTTTTAAGCCAAATGGCATAACAAGCCACTTATACATTCCTTCATTCGTCTTGAATGTTGTTTTCCATTCATCTCCTTCTCTCATTCTTATCTGATGATATAAATTCTTCAAGTCTATCTTAGAAAAATAATTTTCTCCACTCAATTAGTCCATCAAATCATCCATTCTGGGTAAAGGAAATCTATACTCAATGGTTATCTTATTGATGGCTCTAGAATCTGTGCACATTCTCCATCCTCCATCTTTCTTTGGACTTAACATAGTTGGTACTGCGCATGGACTCAATATTTCCCTGAAAAAACCTTTATCCAACAACTCTTGGACTTTATTCTTGACCTCTTCATTCTCTTCAGGTGTCAACCTATACACTACTTTATTTGCAAAACTTTCTCCTAGAATAAGGTCAATGCGATGATTGATACTCCTGATGGGTGGTAAAGAACGAGGTAATTTATCCACCACAATATCAACAAAATTATCCAGTAATTCTTGACTCTCCATGGGAATATCTTCCATAGAAGTGTTCGTAATGATTACTCTAATATTTCTCACCACATTAAACTTCATTTCCTTCTCCTTCTTGACGTCATTCAATATTTCCTTCCCACTAATGAGAAGTATGTTAGGACTAGCTTCTTCCTTTACTCCCTTATCTTCTATTGGCAGTAACATATGCTTATGGTCATTCTTGTGAAAGGTGTAAGTATTTTCCCTTCCATCATGTATGACATTTCTATCATATTTCCATTGTATTCCCAACAAAACATGGAAAACATCCATAGGTATGACATAACACAAAATCTCATCTCTATTGTTATACAAAGATTTTCCTCACCATTGCTATCTTGCACATAGGGCCTTTTTCCATTTCCATATGCATAATTTTTATACCTTTTTGATGAATCCAGAGTTAAAAAATATACATCTGTCCACATATACACTCCCTAACTGCTATGAAAAATGTGTATACGCTTGTTGCTCCATTACAGCTCACGTATATCGGGATTTGTTCCAAAAAATACAAAATGAGGTTGGGTTTCCATGTCACGACAAAAGATATGTGATCCTTGGCCTTCCATGTACCATAAACATTCCAACTCGACCCTTCAGTTGCATTCTGGAGGCTATAAGAGCACAATTTCGAACTATGGAAAAGAGGGAGAAAGCATTCAACTTTGAGAGAAAAGTTACTCTAGAGAAATTACTTCATATTGAGTATACATCCCTTTGTCCCTCAAGTCTGAACACAGTGTTCAACCCCCAATATCTTCCCTTATTATTGAGAGGACCTCTTTGCCTCTTTCTCATGAGCTTGCCTTTAGTGGAGGATTGAAGTGGTGGGGACCCGGTTGGAAGGAACTTGGTTGTTAAGAGCCAAATATCAATATAGCATAGAAAAACCTCAGAAAAAGTACTCAACGCCTTGAAAAAAAGATAATCTCAGATAATAAGCCTCTTCGAGGGGGCAACCTCCTTTTACCCCACTTAAATTTTCGAGTACAAGATTATTCAAAATGAAAATGTATCCTTGGTATATATAGGAGACTAGGAGGTATAATTACAATTAATGGCCTAAAGCCGACATAAATAAAATAACATTATTAATATAATATGCCCCAATTAAGGGGTAGTGAGCCAATATTAGGGCTTAACATGCCCCTCCCCTTGAGACAAGTGTTGTCCGCAATGCTTGAGTAACTCTGGATGCTTCTGTATAAAAGACTCATCTTCCCAAGTGGAATCTT